>VONZ01001019.1:0-249539 GCA_012976165.1 Labeo catla | reverse complement strand
AAAAAAAAAAAAAAAAAAAACAGGAAGTGTATCGGGACCAATATGTTTACATCTAGCGAAATGGTCTATATGTTCACATAGCCAAAGCTTCAACCACACTGGTAACGTTAATATACAGGCCACATACTGGCGGGAAATTTGAATACACACACAAAAAAAATCATTGCACGTTGCAGTTGCATTGCAAGTCATAGTTCATTCTAACACAACCTTCTAAGTGTTAACAGTTACCCAATATAACTTCTTTTATATTTTATAAGATAACACATTTACTCACCTGATAAAACGTGTCAGAGATCCGCTTTCTGGAAGCTTTGACTTCAGAATGGACCAATTTTCACAAGGCAGTGATGACGCGTTTCAACGGAAACCCGGAAATGAGTAAAAGAGCACCATCTACAGGTGTGTTAACAGCAGAGAATGCTTTCTCAATAAATGGCCATTATGGCCCTACATTTTTCATAATTCCAGAAAATTATTGGAAAACACAAACTGAATTTGAGAAAATAAAATGCACGTTTCATAGAGCCCAAAAAATTGTATTTTTTTTTTGTTAAACTGTTAATAACTTTTTTTAATGAATTACTGTTAAAATACTTTTTTCATGATTTCAATTAATTATACATACTTTTTATTATTAATATATATTTTTTATTTGTCTGTTGGAGTCAAGAAAAATTAAAAAGAAAAAAAAAAATTGAAAAATTAAAATTGATTTTATAGGGTCATACATTACATCTTGGTCAATTAAGGAAATCTGAATAATTTTAAAATCTGAAGGGAAGCCTGTTTTTGTTCACCAGACATGAAATGTCAAAGTGAAAAATTTCACTGTGAAAAATTAGGCCTAATGTAAATTTTACAATAATTAATAATTGTTGTTGTAATACTGTAAATGCTGGTTTTACAATTATATCGTAATAACAGCAAATGGTAATTCCATGCAAAAGTCAACCTTACCATGAAAAAATAACATTTTTACCAAAGTTTTTTTCTATACTGACAGCACAGATGTCAACATTTGGTGGTTCAAATACCCATGACCCAGGTCTCTCTTAAGGTTTTTAAAGCACGATGTGCATGATTTTCCATAGTCTGGTAAGTGCTATTTTCAGGCTTGTCACATCCATAACAGTACATATTTATCAAAATTAAAATACCTTTTTTAACATAGAAAACTATATAGACTGATATTTTTCTGATGTTTAGACTCTATCAACGAGGGTTTATTAAAATATAGGCAGATGGTTTAGTATATTGGTAACACATACATTTTCAAGAATTTATGTCACATCCTTAACACAAAATGTCACATCCATAATGCTGTATTTGCCAGTATACAGTATTATGATAGAACTATAAATAAAAATAAATAAATAAGTATTTTTGGTAAATTTAATAATCACTCGACTGTTTACCTTCAATTTCAGCATGAGTAAAAAAATAATAATAATAATAATAATAATAATAACAATAAATTTCTAGTTGAAGTTACAAGTCTACATACAGCAGTTGTGTTCCATGCACAAATCCAACACATCATGGTTCAAAAGATTACATGGATGTGTTTCAAAACCTCATTTAAGGAAAAAAAATTCTATTTAAACTTAATCAAGCTAATAACAAATTCATAGTACACCATAACTTTGCATAAATCCTGATTAAACATACTAATCATTGATGTCAATACGACGTCGATATGACATCAATTAAACGTTTAAAACTTGACGTTGATTTGACGTACATTGAATGTCAAACATATTGGGCTACATATATATTAAACCAATTTCAGTGCAGGATAACCTCCTATTTTTACATAATTAACCACCAGAAGAAATTGGCATCCAAGCTGAAATTAAAATTATGCTATAAAGCATCTTGGTCAAATCTTGACTAATATTTGACGTCAATTTGACATCAAGGTGCCCGCTGGGATACATTTGATTAGGTCAAAAGCACATTATTAACTACACTGATGTTACATGTACAGAGACGTAAACAGACTTTGTGTTATTCCTGAAAACTGTTTTCTGGATTCTGTTCAACAAGTGAAATTATACCTGTTATTTAACTGATTGCTGATTCTTTCAATGGATTCAAGAAACAAAACTTATCATCAGTAGTCTAGGAAATTGTTTTACCATAGAATATCAGTGTAGTTGAACATCTGATGTTGGTACAGCACTCTTCATGTAGCATTCATCTGTAGTGCAGGTATCAGATCACTAGAAAAAAAAACCCATATGTGAGCATGTTAATATCAGCATCTGTAATACATATAGTATGATTTTGTAGTCATGGACTCATGCTTTATACTATCATAAAAAAATTAACATTTTATAGCTGAGAAATGAATTATTGTTTAGCACGTTAAGCATCTATTCACAAACAGAGTATTAATAATAAACTAATATTACTTTTATATCCTATTGTTATACAATAAATAAATATGATTTTATAGTCAAACACAAACATGCAATAACAATCTTAGACTCTATAATTCAGTGTTACAGTGTAAGCACTATTACTTTTATTTTGCATCATTTTTATTTTATAGAACATTAAAAATAGTAGTTAAACATTTCGATGCAATGAAATGATACATTCTTCATAACGTTTCACTTGATTGTACATGTTGTCAGGAATTATACTTTGGAAAAAAATTTAACTACTATAATGTGTACAAGTTATGTCACAGTAACACAACAACTAACATAAGTGGGCTAATAAAAAAAAAAAGACTTACTGCCTTCGGTGGATCTCGCCGTGCGTTGCATCGCGCTCTGAGGTAAATATAAATCTTCTCACAGCGCGTCTTTTTCCATTAACAAGATGCAAATAGCCGAGATGAACAATGAAGACAAGTCTCACTGCTTTGTTTACGTTGATGTGGGCGGTACGCCGCGTGCACCTCGAAGTGGATGATTATAATATCAAAAGTGTAAGTCGCTCGTGGGCGTGATCAACGCTGAGTTTCAGTTCATTTTAGTGACGATATCTTAATGACGGATCACAGAGAGCAACGCAGTAGACTGCACACCCTGTTTGTGTTTTGTTGTTATTATGAGTGTACACAAATAAAAATAGACTCCTTACAGATTCGATTGATGTATTGCTCTTATCTGTACAATCAAAAATGACGGAGTAATTGAAGTTCTTTTTGTTGTTATTAGAAAAACTGCCACAAACCGCGCCGGCGCGTTTTCCAACCGCAGAGGGTTAAGTTAACAGCTAAAGCTTTGGTAGAAAAACTTGACACCCTGCAAAAGATAAGAAAGTCAAAGTTAAAGAAGGCTCAGAAATTAAGAGACAATTAACAGGTTAATATGTGAGGACAAAGAATACGAACCTGAGGAACGTTTGGCTTTTGAAGATTTTAAGAGATTGTGTTCAGAGGCTAAAGACACTCATGAGTCACTGTTGGTTATTTTACCGGTTGATGAGGCTGAAAAACATGAAATCTGGTTCAAAGTGAAGATTAACTGTGTGAATAAATGGTTATCAGACAAGCCAAAATGTCAAAAAATATCTGAAGTGGGTAACATAGAGAGTGAAGTTGGTCCTGGAGACAGTAGCCGTACTTGCGGACTTGTGAAACGTCATCAGTCATCGCTCAAGTACTGTTCCAATTCAAAGTTCACATCTAACCAAGTACAGTTCAAATCCCTGGATGTGTTCTTGCTCCGCCGCTTTTATCAAGGATGCATCAAGAGGAGACTTGTGCGAACTTGAGGCAGCCGTGTATCCCAGAATGCCTTTCGCACCAATCAGCAAGCGTTAATGGCCGAGTAGAAGACCCGCATAATTTTCAAAATTTTACTGTTATTGTGCCATGAAATGTAGCTTTAAGAGTATTTCAGGCGAAAATGTAGTCGTTTAAAACTCAAATATGTGGTTTATTTATGAAGACGGCACCTGTTTGAAAATTTGCTTTGCCGATTTCGGAGATGTGAGCTCCAGATGAACACTGCGTGCTCAGTGCTCATGTATCCTGCAGAGAGAGCCCTACCACGGCTAGTCTTTCTGACGTTTGCCGCTGGTTCGGATGTCTCTGTAGTGGTTAAATGAGGTATAATTCGTTTTGGGTAAATCTAACGGCTAACTTTTGGTCTTGTGAATCTATTATGCTTCGTAAATTATTTATTTATCAATCGTAATGCAACACTGACTTTGTAGCATGCATTTGGCTGAATTGTTTGCTTTTGTCTTTGTTTCTGATTACATAAGTCTCTTATACTTTTTATACTTGTACTTTTATAACAGCTAATATTGTTCATTAAAACTGACAAAAAAGGCAGAGTTGTGCTTGTCATGTTTCATTTTATTATACATAGTGTAAAGATGTATTATGCACAGTGCACGTATTGCCTAAATCACATATTAATATATATTCTAAAGAAAACAAAAAGAGGAAGTGGTGTTTGATATCATTTTTGTTTTACTGTAACGCGTGTACGGGTTGCATGAACCGCATTTTTGTCACTTTTAAATTACATTTTTAAATATTAAATATTATGTTTAAATGAAACAGAAAAGAGGCAATGCTGTTTGATATAATATTTTGTTTAACTGCAATGTTATGAACATTCCCTGAACAACAATTTTGCAGCAATGTTTAAATGAAAACAAAAAGAGGCAGTGGAGGTTGATATCACATTTCGTCTTGTAAATACATACAGTGAAGATAACCGGAGTAGAAAAGGCGAGCTGACTGACATTATCAAGTACGCTGCTGTTCCATTTGCAGAATTACAGGACTTGCATCCTCCCATCCTCGGGAGTTCGCACTCCTGAGTCAAACTTGCAAAGTCTGAACTACCAAGGATGCAAGTCCGAACTTTGCGTACTTGGAATTGAGAAATGGCCAGTGTCTCATGCTACCTCCAAATGTAGTAAATGCAGTTCACGCAGCATTAGTTCATCCATATCGCCTGCATGTATTCAAGCAGAGGTGGAAAGGGCCGCACTCATGGCACATGCTGCTGCATTGAAGGCTAAACATGCAATTGAGGCTCAGGAGGAGGAATGGAGATGGAAAAAGGAGCAATTAGAATTGGATGCGCAAATAGCAGCTTCAACAGCAAAGATCACTGTGCGGGTGATTCTCACGAAAACGCAGTTTTAAAAATTTCAAACATGAAATTTTTAAAAATGTTTATATCAACAAATTTCCTTTTGAAGCATTAAGAGCAAAGTCTTAAGTGTTAGTGAACATAAATTTTAGAAGGTTTTACTTAAAATTTAAAACATTTTTTAACATATTTTCAAAAACAAGTTCTTAAAAATCTCATTACTGCAACAGGCTGAAAACATTGATTCCATTAGGAAAGCCAATACATTTTCACATTTTAAAAAATGGATTATAAACAGTCATGTACAGTTACTTGAAACTCTGAAATAAAATTTATTTTTGAATTAACATTTTTATTTGATTTTCAATGATTTCTCTCATTACCGCAACACCTTCCACAATTTATAACCATTTTTTTTTTTTTATATTTTGATGAAACCTGACATATTATTAAAATGACTGGACAAACCTGAAAGAACATAATTTGTAGATTCTGAACGTGCATTTAAAATCAAAGTACTATTTTTCTATTAAATTATCATTTAAAGAACATCTGTTGCGGTAATGATACATAGGTTTCGGAAATGAGGTTAATTATTTCGGTAATGATTGAAAGTATACTAGACTGAAATTTTGTTAAAAACTCATTTTCATGTAGAAGAAAACGTCTCTGTTACGTATGGTAACCCTCGTTCCCTGATGGAGGGAACGGAGACGTTGTGTCGAGTTAGTGTACGACACTAGGGGTCGCTCTTGAAAGCCCAAACACCTCTGACAGTTTTGAGAAAGGCCAATGAAAATTGGGTGTGCAGATTTGCATAGCTGGCCACGCCCCGGACATCCGGGTATAATAGGGCAGCGTGTGCATCTGCTCACTCGTTCTGATCTGAGGAGCCGAGCGTCTCAGCTCACTCAGAGGCGGACCAGAGATGTGGCATGGGAGACACAACGTCTTCGTTCCCTCCATCAGGGAACGAGGGTTACCATACGTAACCGAGACGTTCCCTATCTGTCGTACACTCCGAGTTGTCGAGTTAGTGTACGACACTAGGGGTCCCCGTAAAAACATGCCACATGTCTGGCCGCGTCACGAATGATAAGCGCAAGTGTAACAGGGCAACGTGTTAACGTAAGTGCAGCTCACCTCGTCGTGACCATCCAACGTCCAAGACTGGCCTGTTACAGCAGTGTCCCGCAGCCGGGCCTTCCTCAGTGGAGCGGCTGAGTGTCTCAAGAACGTTGGGGAAGTGCCGGTTTCCCGAAGGAAAAGGCACTACGGAGTTCACAACCTGCCCAAAGAGGGTGGGTATAAAGTGACATCATTAAATATGGGACCTGAGGTGGGTCTCACACCCGGGGAGACAACCTGACTCAGGCCCTAGAGACAAACCTGTCTTCAGGGGAAAACACCGCACCACAGGAGTTATAGGTGGAGAATACACACATGGGGCCACTACATGAGGAGCCACTACATATGGGGCACAAATCCAACCAAGAGTTAGAGAAGTAACCATACCTTGCGTTGAGATTTCGTAACGAGTTCCTCCGCCGAACTCTGCTACGTCAGGAGTGCCAATGATGGAATGGTGCCCAGGGTTCGCGTTCAGGATACCTACTGAGACTCAACAAAGCGTAATCACCGTTAGGGGGAAGCGCTTCAGGCAAGCTCTGCACCAGCCAGTGTGCTGAGTCAAGAATTTGTGTTCAAGACTCTAGCTGACACTGGCTGCAGGCGCAAATTATAAAATCTGGCAATATGTTAGGTGTAGCCCAACCTGCAGCTCTACAGATGTCTGTTAATGAGGCCCCATTGCAAGGGCTGCCGAGGCAGCAACGCCCCTAGTCGAATGGGCTCTTACCTCTAGAGGGCAGGGTAGGCCTCTGGCCCGGTAGGCCATCCGGATCGCGTTTACCAGCCAGTGGGAGATCCTCTGCTTGGAGACAGCTTTCCCCTTCTGCTGTCCTCCATAACAGACAAGAGCTGTTCCGAACGTCTGAAGGGCTGAGTTCGTTCCATGTAGATGTGCAGGGCACGGACTGGGCATAACATAGGTCAGGTTGGGGTCATCTTCCTGAGAAGAAATAGCTTGCAAGGTCACTACCTGATCTCTGAAGGGAGCGGTGGGGACCTTGGGCACGTATCCAGGCCGGGGTCTCAAGACAACGTGAGAATCCGCTGGTCCGTGACATGCGAAAGGAGTGTACACCGCCCTGGTGGTTGATGTAGGCCACAGTCGCAGTGTTGTCGGACCTGACCAACACATGCTTGCCCCGAATCATAGGCCGGAACCTCCTCAGAGCTAGAAGCACTGCCAACAACTCCAGACAATTTATGTACCAGAGCAGTCGGGGGCTTGTCCAGACCCCGGAAGCTGCCTGCCCGTTGCAGGTGGCACCCCAGCCTATCTTGGAAGCATCTGTGGTGACAACGATGCGTCTGGACACTTGTTCCAAGGGGACACCTGACCGTAGGAACACAATGTCTGTCCAAGGGCTGAGTGTCTGGCGACACGATGGTGTGATGTCCACACGGGATGTGCCCTGACGCCACGCCCACCTGGGGACTCGAGTATGAAGCCAGTGCTGCAGCGGTCTCATGTGCATCAACCCAACGGCGTGACCGCGGCTGAGGATGCCATGTGCCCTAGGAGCCTCTGAACCTGTTTAGGGGGACCGCTGACCGCATCTAAGTGTTGCCACACACCTCAGAACTGACTGTGCACGCTCTGGGGAGAGACGCGCAGACATACTAACCGAGTCCAGCTCTACGCTGAGAAAAGAGATCCTCTGTGCCGGGGAGAGTTTGCTCTTTTCCCAGTTGACCCGAAGTCCCAACTGGGCCAATGGTAGAGAACCATGTCCCGGTGTACGCAACCCATATCCCACGAGTGAGCTAGGAATAGCCAGTCGTCAAGATAATTGAGAATGCGGATGGCCACTTCCCTGAGGGGGGCAAGGGCAGCCCCCGCTACCTTCGTAAAGGCGCAGGGCGGCAGGGATAGGCCGCAGGGGGAACCTTGTACTGAGTCTTGGAGGATCAAGACATGACAGTACGTGTCGCTCAGGTCCAATGCCATCAACCAATCTTAAGCCCTGACACACAAGGGATGTATGTTCAAAAGCTAATATTTGAACGGGAGCTTGAGAAAGGGCCCGATTCAAAAACCTCTGTTTTAAGATTGGTATGAGTCAACCACCCATCTTGGTACAATGAAGTAGGGGTCGGCAAACCCCTTCCTTCATTTTGGCTGAGGGGATAGGATCTATCGCACCTTTCCCAGGGGGGCTGCGATCTCCGCTTAACCCTCTGGGGTCTGAGGTGATTTTGGGGCCCTTTAGATGTTTAGAAATGCCCTGACATTTGTGCTTATTTCAACTACTTATAACATACTACTGGCCAGCATATAATTTTTTTGTATTCAGCACAAACAGTGCTACAATAATATGTGAACAAGATGGATGTACATGTTTGCATTTTTTAGAAAAAAAATATTATGCGTGGTTAGTAAGTTTTAGGAAAATAAATGTAGCTGAAATAAGGCCATAAAACTCATACTGAATAGTCCTGAGGAAGGCTTTTGAGTAATCAGTAAATTCTGCTGTTTCTCTCAGCGCGTCTTCTTCCAGAAACGAACAGTAGCCGAGATGAACTTGATGAATTGTCAAGTTTTGTTTACGATGATGTGGGCGCTAATACTCGGCGCCGCGCACGTGGCTATTTATCATATCAAAAGCAAAAGCAGCTCGTGGGCGTGATCGCATTAAAAACAATTAGCTCTGTGGGAAAAACTAGGCATCACGTTGGTTTCACGCGGATTACTTCAGCACAGAATATTTGTTTTTGATAAAACTTGATTTATTTAAAAGTAGAGATATCAAGCTTTCTATAGATATCTCTCTCCTGTCTGTGTGTCGAGTATTCACTGAGTTTAGGTTCATTTTATTGACGCATTTCTAAAAGCCGTTCGCGGAGACAGTGAAGACTGAGAAAGCACCCTGTTTATTTTCTTTAATTTAAAGCAGCACATAGTTCAGTTTTTATTGTGAGTGTGCTCAAAAAAAAGTATACACTTAATGGTTTCTAATGATGTATAACACTTATATTTGTGTGACCAAAATTGACGGAGTATTTTTAGTGTCTTTTGCACTGATCTTAAGAAACGTGAGCTAATCACGCCGGCGTGATCGTCGACCCCAGGGGGTTAAGGGACCATAGCATTTTTGCCCTGAGTCGATTTGTAAGAGAATGCCGTAGACCTTAGCGGATGCCTTGCAACCTGAGTTGCATAGCCAAGTCAGGTAGTTCTGAGAAGCTTAAGGTCTCAGGGAACTATACCCGACATACCTGGAATGGGGATGTCGTGGCTGAATAAGGCAGAGAACGCCGTGCTTGGAGATGAAGCCCCAAGAGTGTGTCTTTGCCAATATGCAGAGTTTGTGCCGAATCCATCTCTCATCCCCGGGTCGAGAGTAGATCTGGACGGGTCAGTTAGCCCGCCTGCTCTGGATTGTTCGTCAGAAGAGAAACTATAAGCCTAATGAGGGTTCTAGCAAGCCTACTGACAAGCTTGTGTTGCCACCTTCCCACAAGATCACTGACCGCTGGGCGGTCAGGCCGGAGGACCGGCTGTCGCGGGGCCTCAGGAGTTCTATAGGGGACCGTCCGTGGCGACGAACAGACAGAAGTAGTCGGGGGTAGAGGGCTGGAGCCCTGACCCGCAGCTCTGTCTGCTCCTACCGTGAAGGATTTTCGCTGCAAATTCTATCACGGTGTTGCTAGAAGGACCAACCTGGGAAATGGGGGGTAAGAAGCGGGCTTCAAATTTCCCGCATTTCTGACAGGTGCAGCCACAGGTGGCGTTCCTGGACCAACAAGTAGACATCGCCCTTCCTAGAGCGTGCGCCACGACTCACAGCTCTAGGTTGGAGCCACCCTCGTACTGAGCTCGCAACGCCACGGCCTGAACGCCCAGAGGATGGCCGTGGTATGTAAAGCGGACGCAGCCTGTCCAGAAGCCGTGTAAGCCTTGCCTGGAAGAACTTACAGGCCCTGAACGGGAGTTCTGGGAGGAATCCCACAAGCGGCGGCGATTAGCAGGGAGTACACTGCAATCGCCCCCTCCGCCTGGGGGAACCTCTGAAACCCCCTCGCTGGACCCCCATCGAGAGTGGTGAAGGAGGAGAAGTTGGTTTATCGCGTTCTGACCATTTTTTTTTATTTTATTTTTTATTTTTTGAATGGGCTTTCCGCGATTTCACCGACTTCTCGTGCACTTCTGGGAAACAGACACTGGAAACGAGCGTACAGGTCGTTACCCAGATGTCTATTAATCAGCCCCTTCTTGGCTGCCCGTTTCAGGCACGGCCGCCATTTTTAGCGTCCACCTCAAACTGAGAATCAGTCCCCCGTAGAGGTTTGCTCAGCTGAAGTTTCTGCTTTCAAATAGGTCACGCCCTTCCTTAGCGATGCTGCCGCTAACCATTTCCGCCCAATTAGGAGTTACTTAGTCCGCCAATAAGAAAATCAGCTGTACTGAGACAGACTAACAACTTGTCCGGAAACTCAATCGAGGGACGCACGAAGCGAGGGGTTTGCGGGGTTTTCACCCGGCAAAACCTTCCTTGCTTTGTAATGCTCGTCACCAACGCACATCGCTACGGCCTCGTACCCGGAAGTAGAAGGACCGGAGCGGGTAGCAGTCGGGAACGTAAGCATACGGCTCGTGCGCCCAGGTCATGTTTTCGCCGGCAAAACATGAATCAACAACAAGCGCTGCATCGGCGTGAGAATCTCAACACTGAATACAACGGTCGTGTTGATCGTTTGGATCGAGGGACGCGAGGAGCGAGAGGTTTGCGGGGTTTTCACCCGGCAGAGCCTTCCCTGCTTCCTAATGCTCGTTACCGACGCACATCGCAACGGCCTCGTACCCGAAAGTAGAAGGACCGGAGCGGGAAGCAGTCGGAGTGAGCCGCGGCTTCACGTAAAGCACGCGGCTGACGAACAAAGCGCGCCCATGATCGAGTTCTCGCAAGCAAAACATGAGTCAACAACAAGCGCTGCATCAGCGTGAGCATAACTCAACACTGAACACAACGGTCGTGTCGATCGTTTGGGAAGGTAAGCCGCAACCAGGTTGACACGGAGGGAAAGATATGTTAACCAACACACAATCCTACCGTGCCAGCTCTATCAGAGAAATCATTCTTTTAGAAGGAAGATTGCTCTTCAAGATCGCCGTCGACGCACCCAGGGGACTCTCACAACACAGGCTGTGCTAGAGAGGGAGAGACCGCTGTCTGTGCTGCAGATCCAACGACGAGAGAGGTGAATGTTGCTGCATCTCACGCAGAGACGCTGCATTCGGCTCCGAAGAACAGAACGAGTGAGCAGATGCACACGCTGCCCTATTATACCTGGATGTCCGGGGCGTGGCCAGCTATGTAAATCTGCACACCCAATTTTCATTGGCCTTTCTCAAAACTGTCAGTGTTTGGTGTTTGGGCTCTTTTTTTTTTTTTTTAAATTATGTCCTTGATTTAAGAGGTTCCAAGTTTTTGTTTTTTGTTGAAGTTGAGGATCATCATCCTACTCCCATCTGAAAGCATGTGAATGCTCCGTCTCCCACCAGCCAGCACTCTCCACATACGGCTCCAATAAGCCTGCTCCCTCCGTTCCCCCTGCAATTCCTCAAATCCTCAGAAGCTCCACCATCGTCCTGGTTGGCTGCTCCCAAGTTAAGCCCACCGACCTCTCCTACGTCAAACCCGCTAGCTTCTCCTACTATTTGCATTGAATTAGAAAATGTTGTTCAATATGTTTACTCACCTGATGAATTCTCATTGTCCCAGGTACTGTCTTCAGGTCTGGTGGTACTAACTCAGCACTTGTTTTGACATTTTCCTCCGTAACTTTAAAGAGCCTTACAGATGAATTGAGATTTAGCTGCTCAAAAAGAGTGTCAGCATCTGGTATGCTGGTACCATAGGACACAATTCTGTCAGCCAGGTTTTTCAAAGCACCACCAACTCCATCAGGAGCACCCTTTCCATGGGATGCTTCTGTGAAGTTCCATGTTACACGATTAAATCCTCTCATGAATGGCACTGTCGAGGCTAGATAAAAGTTGGTTTTGTTTCGGTATTGAGATGTGGGGCCATCTGAAATGAATGGCTATGGCATTGTGCTGAAGACAGTCTGAAAGCGATGCAAAGGACTTCACCTCCCCCCACTGAGATATATAACTCCAGTATGGAGGGTTATCTGCTGGTTGCCACCTCCAAAGTGAGTTTCTTTTATTTCTCTGCTATATTTACAAGCATAGTTCTCACTGTAGTCAGCATGAACCACTACTTCATTCTGGGTAAGGGACTCTCTCAATTTTCTCAGTCTTTCAGACTGATGCTTGATGTTGTAAATGTGTCTTGAGAAGTTTGAGAGGTGGTCCTGTGTCAGTTCTACAAGCTTTTCGACGGAGGTATGTCTCTTCTCAAGGAAAGCTCTTCTTACTTCCTTCTCTTCAGTGGGCCCATCTGAACTTTTTTTTTGTACAGAATTTGTAACCCACTCTTCCCATACTATAATGTTTTCTTTCAGTGAAGTATCCAGTGTTGTTGGAAATTTATTTTTTTTGCAATTGCTGCATGTCCTGTACATGCAGGACATGTTGTTGTCACTACACACACTGGCCGTGCAGGCCAGTCCCTTGGAGACGATGTGGCTATGATTCCTAGCTGATGCAGCTTTTTTATCTTCAGGCCAAAATTTTCATGCGTTTTACAAGCACGTTTCCCTATCTTTTACTCTACGGTGGACAATCCAAAATGGCTTAAGTTTACAGAACTGAGACATGGAAAGTTTGTGCCTGGGATTCTCAGACTGAAATCTTCTGTGAAGATTTGCCATGTTGTCTGTCAAGGCTCTCTTGCGAAAAATCTGGCCCTTTTTTCGAATTTCACCAGGTTTGCCATTTATTACAGTTGAAACTTCATCTTGGTGAAAGAAGCAGCTAACAATTCCGCGCATTAATCTTCTCTGGCTGTTGGATACTATTCTCTGGTTATCTCTTTTTCTAGCTTTTTTTTGGACCTTTCTGCCCTCCGTGTTCTCAAGTCCCTGCTTTCTCTCCCTCTTTTCAAGTCTTCTCAGTCTTTTCCTTAGGTTTAAAGTCTCTTTAGTCCTCTCCAGAAGCTTCTCTTCTGTGTTGCGCAACTTTTCCCTCAACTTTGATAGTGTTCTTTTTCTTTTCTTCCTTTTGGGTGATTCTATTGGGGTAGATGTATTTATTTGTCTTGGTGTCTGTATCTTATTTTTTGGGGGAGTTAAGTTGATGTCATTATGCTGCAAAAAAAAATGTGTATGTTGTATTAGTTAACTTAATTACGTAAAAATTATAATTATACAGTTAATTTTACTTATAACTGTTGTTTGACATTTAAAAATAATGTTTAAATTCGATAATCTTACATTAATACAAATTATGTGATATTCAATAGCGTCATCTGTGATCAATCTAAGCATGCTCAGCAGCCTATTAGGACCTGACCATAAAACCTGACGTTTTAAGCTCCTGCTTTTTAATATTTTAATAATATAATTTGTTTTTACTAAATGAACTATACATTTACGTATTTATAATGTTAACTTCTCCATTTGAAAGTTCAGTGAACTTTTAAAATATATTTGACAAACTTGGAATCTGGATTTGTTTGGTTTTTTTTTTTTTTTTGTTTGTTTGTTTGTTTTTTTACTAGGACATTTACCTGCTGAGACAAGAATGGTTGTTCTTTTGGGGCAGCTTCTTGAAGATTTTCTTGAACTTCATTTGCTTCTTGAATAAGCTGAAGTGAATTATCTTCCTCACTAGATGGTGTTGTGTCTAGTACAGCTCTAAGCTGTTTCTTTCTTTTATAATAACGCTTTGAGCTTTTTCGCCACTGTCTTTTTTTCTTTTCGTGTTGCTTCTTAGTCAGCTCTTCAGTTTTCTTTAATTTGCCAGTTTGTTTTCGTTTTTGATACCTGAAAGTGGAAAGAAAGCACAACATTAAATTAGCATGTCTCGCAACATGGAAAAAAATAAACGTATATACACATCATCATATATTATAGACTTGATGCTTACTGTGTGTGTGTGTGTGTTTGTGTATCCTATACTGGGCCTGAAGTTGTGGGATGGTGCAGAGTTTAATTTTAGTCTTTGAAATTAATTGAAAAAGTAGGTAAACAAGGAAAAAAAAAATACAAACAGAAGCACAAACAACGGTTTATTTATTATTATTTATATTGCCTTCAATTAATATTAATGACAGAGTGCAGCAAATATATTAGGTTGCTGTCACTTTAAGAGTCTCACAACCTGCAAATGTGGCGGGAATTTCCCACAGTATGAACAGTACACTCACTCCAGCACCAAAGCCCTGTTATAGTAATGGCTAAATGGCTGTGTGTGCATGTGTGTCTATGTACTCTCATATACACTTCCTAACACTGTAGGGAGTTTTTTGCTAATTACACCTGTTGTAGCATCTCCAAACCTAACCTCTTTCTCTCCTTCCTTCTGTACTCCTCGAGCAGCTCTGGGTTGCTGTATAATTTCTCCCTGAACTTTGCCAACCTGGCCTTTGCTAAAGCTTTTTTTCCTCACTTGCTGACTGTCTACAGTGGAACAAATCATAAAGCAAAATATCAAGTTATTACATTTTAAATTAATATTAAATACATAAGAGATATTTAAAAGTCATACACAATATGCTTAAATTCTCATTCCCAAAACAGAAGTTCTCTTTACCGCAACTGGCCTTAAATGGTTGCAGTATATGAGAATGGTGTTGTGGAGGATGAGGTACCTCAGTATGTTTTGCTAACAACAGAGAAGCCATCATGGCTTTGCTAATTTTTACTCAGTGCATGTAATTAGACTTTAATAAAGTACATTTTTGTAAAAAATTGTAAATCTAACAATTTTCGAAATGTAGAAAACTACCTGTTTCGGTAATGATAATCAAAATGTTGTGTAAACATTCTGACAAGAGAATATTTAATATTTAACTGGAGAGATATAAAGAGATGATCTTACCTGGTAGCCATCTTAAAGTAACTAACCCATGTGCTCCGTCACTCAAAATCAAACTTTATTTAAATTCTGGATGTGCGCTTAAACAGTCCATAAAAAATGTTGCGGAGGATGAGAACATCAGGCCTGGACATGTAATTTTCTTACTTTTTCTTCATTATTATTATACATGAATATTCAGTAAATTATTTTTCTGTCATCTAAAATAATCTAGTAGAACATCCATTTATTTTTTTTCTAAATATTTTTATGTTAATTTGTTTAAATTAGAACATAACACACCTTCAAACAGAGCCGGACGCATTTCGGTAATGAGAATTTTATCAGAAAATGCAGTAAAATGCAAAAATAATTAATTTCTATGTTGAAATGACTATTTGTGCAAGGTAGAGAACAGTATTGTCTTCATTATGATGTTTTTTTCATTACTAAATTGCATGTTTAATACTTAAAATAGTTAGTGCCGTGGGATTTCAATAGTTTCGTGAGAATAACCCGTGCAGTTCAAGTTGAAAATCAAAGAAGAGTGAAAAAGGTGTGGTCAATGCAACTAAAAACCTCGATTTTGATTCTTCTCGGTCAAAATGTTTAAATCCCAATGCAAATAAATACGTGCCTGTGAATTCAGTGTGATTCAATTCAAATTTCCATTATCCTGCTCAAATGCTACATGATAACTTGGGAATTCATCATGTTACACATGTTCTTCCTCTTCTGGGTGACCCCCTGCTTGAGGTCCTGAAAAGGCAAGAAAAATTAACAACCTATCTTTTTCAACAGCAAGGAAATCCCCGCGTTCTACCAAAAAGGGAGATACCAGTCATTGATGGTGACCCATTGCCCCAGATAGAGGCTATGCCTTGGCCAAAAGGTTGCTAAAGGAACATTTTGATAATGAGTTTAAGGTATCTACTGCCTAAATGGAGAAAGTTAATTGCTGAGGAGGTGCAGTGGTTACAAGTTTATGCTGTGTTTTTGTGTACATGTTGCAACACAATGGACAAATTCTCATATACTGTATGCAAGAACTTAACATGCCTAGCAACAAGAAAATGGTTGTAATTAAGTTACCTTACAAGCAGTGGCGAGCTAAAGCTTGTGAGATTGTGGAGTCTAGTCATGGGAGGGCGAAGTTGTCAGATGTTGTTGAGTTTCCCGAAGGAAAAAGGCACTACGGAGATCACAACCAGGGGAGACAACCAAACTCAGACCCTAGAGACAAACCTGTCTTCAGGGGAAAACACCGCACCACAAAGAGCTATAGGTGGAAATACACACATGGGGCCACATAAGGAGCCACTACATATGGGGCACAAATCCAACCATGAATAAAAGTGTTCATACCTTGTGTTGGAATTTCGCAGCGAGTTCCTCCGCAAAAACTCTGCTACTTCCAGAAGTGCCAATGATGGAGATGGTGTCCAGGGTTCACGTCAGGAAACCTACTGAAACTCAGAAGCGTAATCACCATTGCTTAGGCAAGCTCTACACTGACCAGTGTGCTGAGTCAAGAGTTTACATTCAAGACTCTACCTGACACTGGTTCCATGTGCAAATTGTAAAATCTGGCAAATGTGTTAGGTGTAGCCCAACCTGCAGCTCTACAAATGTCTGTTAATAAGGCCCCATTCGCAAGAGCTGCCGAGGCAGCGACGCCCCTGGTCGAGTGGGCTCTCACTCCCAGTGGGCAGGGTAGGCCTCTGGCCTGGTAGGCTGTACGGATCGCGTTCGCAAGCCAGTGGGAGGTCCTCTGTTTGGAGACAGCTTTCCCCTTCTGCTGTCCTCCATAACAGACAAAGAGCTGTTCCAAACGTCTGAAGGGCTGAGTTCCTTCCATGTAAATGCGCAGGGCACGGACTGGGCATAACAAGGTCAGGTTGGGGTCATCTTCTTGAGAAGAAATAGCATGCAAGGTCACCACCTGATCTCTGAAGGGAGTGGTGGGGACCTTGGGCACGTGTCCAGGCCGGGGTCTCAGGACAATGTGAGAATCTGCCGGTCCGAATTCTAGGCATGAACTGTTAACGGAGAGGGCTTGGAGGTCTCCCATTCTCTTGACAGAAGTCAGCGCAGTCAGGAGAGCCGTCTTTAATGAGAGGGCGTCAAGTTCGACTGACTGAAGGGGCTCAAACGGATCTTGCTGTAGGCCCTGGAGAACCACAGCGAGATCCCAAGAGGGGATAAGATGCAGCCGAGGAGGGTTCAGTCTCCGGGCTCCTCTAAGAAACCTGATTATCAAATCGTGTTTCCCCACCAATCTGCCACCCACCAAGTCATGATTAGCTGATATAGCTGCCACATGAACCTTGAGTGTTGAGACAAATAGGTGCCTGTCCAGGCCCTCTTGGAGGAAGGATAACACTGACTCTATGCCACATCTCCGTGGATCCCTCCCTCGAGAAGAACACCAGTTCACAAAAATGCGCCACTTCAGGTCATACAGCCGCCTGGTAGAGGGGGCTCTTGCCTGTAAGAGGGTGTTCACCACTGATGGTGAAAGGTCTCTGAAATCCTCCTGGTCGCGTCCAGGGGCCATAGGTGGAGGTTCCAAAGATCTGGGCGCGGGTGCCAGATTGTGCCCTTCCCCTGAGAAAGGAGGTCCTTCCTCAGAGGAATGCGCCAGGGAGGAGCTGATGCCAGGAGCACCAGGTCTGAGAACCAGGTTCTGTTGGGCCAGAAGGGGGCTACCAAGAGAATCTGTTCCTTGTCCTCCTTGACTTTGCACAGAGTCTGTGCAATGAGGCTCACTGGGGGAAACGCATACTTGAGCCGGTCCCTCGGCCAACTGTGTGCCAGTGCATCCATACCGAGGGGGGCCTCGGTTAGACCGTACCCCAACTGGCAGTGGGTGGATTCCGGTGAGGCAAAGAGATCTACTTGTGCCTGGCCGAATCGATCCCAAATCAGTTGGACCGACTGGGGGTGGAGCCTCCACTCACCTCCGAGCGAAACCTGTCGTGACAGAGAATCAGCCATATGATTGGCTTTGCCTGGAATGTGAGTGGCATGTAGAGACTTGAGTCTGTGTTGGCTCCATAGTAGGAGATGGCGGGCTAGTTGTGACATGCGAAAGGAGCGTACACCGCCCTGGTGTTTGATGTACGCCACAGTCACCGTGTTGTCTGACTGGACCAACACATGCTTGCCCTGAATCATAGGTCGGAACCTCCTCAGAGCTAGAAGCACTGCCAACAACTCTAGGCAATTGATGTGCCAATGCAGTCGGGGGCCTGTCCAGACCCCGGAAGCTGCCTGCCCGTTGCAGGTGGCACCCCAGCCTGTCTTGGAAGCATCTGTGGTGACAACGATGCGTCTGGACACTTGTTCCAAGGGTACTCCTGACCGCAGAAACACACGTTTGTCCAAGGGCTGAGTGTCTGGCGACACAATGGTGATGCTCACACGAAACGTGCCCCGGTGCCAGGCCCATCTCGGGACTTGGGTACGAAGCCAGTGTTGTAGCGGTCTCATGTGCATCAAACCCAGCGGCGTGACCGCGGCTGAGGATGCCATGTGCCCCAGGAGCCTCTGAACCTGTTTCAGGGGGACCGTAGATCTGCATCTGAGTGTTGCTACAAACCTCAGCACTGACTGTGCGCGCTCTGGGGAGAGACGCACAGACATACTGACCGAGTCCAGTTCTACACCGAGAAAAGAGATCCTCTGCACCAGGGAGAGTTTGCTCTTTTCCCAGTTGACCCGAAGTCCCAACTGAGCCAGATGGTTGAGAACCATGTCCCTGTGAACGCAAACCAAATACCACGAGTGAGCTAGGATTAGTCAGCCGTCGAGATAATTGAGAATGCGGATGCCCATTTCCCTGAGGGGGGCAAGGGCAGCCTCCGCTACCTTCGTAAATACGCGGGGTGACGGAGAGGCCGAAGGGAAGAACCTTGTACTGATCAGCCCGACCTTCGAAGGCAAACCGCAGGAACGGCCTGTGTCTTGGAAGGGTCTAGACATGAAAGTACGCGTCCTTCAGGTCTATTGCCACAAACCAATCTTGAGCCCTGACGCACGTGAGAATGTGCTTGAGGGTTAACATCTTGAACAGGAGCTTGAGTAGGGCCCGATTCAAAACCCTCAGGTCTAAGATTGGTCTGAGCCCACCACCCTTCTTGGGTACAATGAAGTAGGAGCTGTAAAACCCTTTCTTCATTTCGGCTGAGGGGACAGTTTCTATCGCATCCTTGGCCAGAAGGACTGCGATTTTTCTCACGAAAAACCGCGGTGTTGCTGCCCTGAACTGAGGTAGTGAGAACACCACGGAACTTGGGCGGACGACGTGCAAACTGGATAGCATAGCCGAGCCGAATGGTCCTGAGGAGCCAGCGGGAAGGATTGGGGAGACTCAGCCAATCCAAAAAATTCTCTGCTGAGAGTCAGTCACTTTATCCAATGCAAAGTCAAGTTCAAGACTGTACTGAAGCAAAGGTGGATCAGGAAGAGGTTAAGTCACAAGGAGAGATGAAGGAGAAGAATCTTAATGTGCCAAATAAAAAGGTGTTTGATGGATGTCATTTTGACAAGTCTCTTTTTGAAACCCAGATTCGAGATATACAGGTCTCAAAGGAGTTACATCCGACGTACCAAGGATGGGGGCACCATGGCTGGGAAAACGGCGTGTGGCCGGAGGTGAGAAGCCCCGGAGACCACTGGCTGTTTTGCCCAGGGGGTTCGTGTCGTGAGAGCTGAGCAGAGGATTCCCCTGAGAAGGGAGATCGTCTGAACGAGCTCGCTGTCTCAGAACATGAGGGAACACAGTAGGTGTGTGACCGCATGTCCTGAATGAAGGAAACCGCATCCGACCGTCATGTAGAGGGTTGGAGGTGCTGTGCATAACGCCCAGAGAAGGAGAAAATTGCTCTTTTATTGACTATGTGGTGGCCGTCTGCCGCGTGGCAGACAGCCGAGTTGAAGCCGAATCCAGCGCTCGTCCCCTCGTCGAGTGTGGACCAGGACAGGTCAAACGATCCCTCTTCCCTGGGCTGCCCATCTCAGGAATGCTTTGAAGCCTTAGTAGCCTGAGGACGAGCTGGCGGTGCCACCTTCCTACGAGTACTGGACCATTGGGCGGGTCTAGCTACAGGACCGGCAGGTTGCGGGGCCTGAGCCGCTCTCGTAGGGGGCCTCCCTCGGCGCGGAGCAGGCGGAGGTTGCTGCTTCGGCTGAGCTGGGCTGGTGCTCGCTGCACGCCGAGGCAGGATGTGGTTAATGGCCTCCGTCTGCTACTTTACCACGGTTTCGCCAAAGAGACCAGCCTGGGAAATGGGAGCGTCAAGAAAACAAACTTTCTCGGCATCTCACATTTCGGCCAGGTTTAGCCACAGGTGGCGCTCCTGGACCACCATAGTGGACATCGCCCTTCCCAGAGCCTGCGCCGTGACCTTCGTAGCTTGTAGAGCATAGTTGGTCGCTGAGCGCAGTTCCTGCAGCAACTCTGGGTCGGGAACACTCTCGTGCAGGTCTTTGAGAACCTTGGCTTGGTAGACCTGCAGAATAGCCATGGCATGCAGGGCGGACGCAGGTTGCCCAGAGGCCGCGTAATCCTTCGCTACAAGCGCAGACGAAAACTTACAGGCCCTGGACGGGAGTCTTGGGCGGCCCCTCCAGGAGGCGGCGTTTTGCGGGCACAAGTGCATCGCAACTGCTCTCTCCACACTGTTAAACGTCGTGGTTTTTACTTGCTCCAAAAGCGCTCCAGCATCGCTCCATCATGAGTACAATTCATGACAACGACCCATAATATAACTGCATATTTAGCAAGAATTCACATGTTAAACAGCCTGTTTAGCTAGCTTGATAAGGATGGATAACTCAAATAAGAAAGAATGTGAACGCTAGGATGATGGCAATGGACATGAGCAGAAAGTTATCATTTTCAATGAATTAGTTTGTTCTTTCAAGATATTGAATATTTTCAAGTGGAAGTGTGATTTAAATAAGTACAATACTTATTCACACGCAAACAAATGTAAACTTACTGTGGTACTTCATCTGTATCCAATTTCAATTTTTTTTTTGTTTTATTTCTTTTATTTTGTTTCTGTTTTTTTTTTTGTTTTTTTTTTGTTTTGTTTTTTTTTTTAATATACGTTATGAACAGAACTGTGGCATTTCAAACATACTGAAATAGTTTCGACGCAGCGCGGTGTTTCTGGTATCAGTGAGCGAGGAGTGGAGTGGAGTGGAGTGGAGTGGAGTGGAGCGGGAAACGGTGAACCCAGAGTGGAGCTGCAGTGGAGCGGTTATTAAATCCTCGGAGTGCGGAAGGGAAATTGTTGTTGCTCCACTCTGCTACTCTGGTTGTCAATGGGACTGTGGATGGAAATAGTGACCATAAGAATGAAGCAGGGCATTCTGCTGTTACTGTTAACAGAATTTCTGTCGTTAAAGTGAAAGAAATTCTTAACGATCAGTTCAATCATGGTTTCAGTGAAAGGACTGCTGATAAAGGGGGGCTGTCCAGGACTGATGTGGATTTTGTTCGGTTACCATGTTGGTACTTGTGACTACTTGTGTCTTCTCCAAATGTCACTCGCTATGCATCAGTGCAAACTGTGCTGAGAGTCAGTCACTTTATCCAATGCAAAGTCAAGTTCAAGACAGTACTGAAGCAAAGGTGGATCAGGAAGAGGTTAAGTCACAAGTTGAGATGAAGAATCTTAATGTGCCAAATAAAAAGGTGTTTGATGGATGTCATTTTGACAAGTCTCTTTTTAAAACCCAGATTCAAGATATACAGGAACACTGCCTGTTTGTCAGAGAAATAGTTCAAGAATCAGTTGTAGAATCAGAAACTTCTCACCAAAAATGCAAGAAAAAAAGTGGTTAAGCAACAAAGATGAACTCACAATCAGGTTGTACATGATGTGCAACTGCTTGAAGATGAAGACTTTCTGAAGTCAGATGTGCTGTTAAATAAAATAATTGAATCAAGGTTCAGAGATTGAGACAAAAGATGTAGGTCCAGAGCTTAATTGCATCCATGTACCATGAATGTAAAGCTGAAAGGCAAATGCAGGAAGATTATCAGGCACTATGTACAAAGGAACACAATGTTAATAATGGTGATCTAGATATCAAAGGAGATCTTAAAGTAACTGCTGTCATCCTGCAAGGTGTGTTAAATCTCACCAATTACTTTATGGCTTATTTCAGTGGAAACAATTGGAAGTGTCATTTGTGTGGATTTGTAAGTTGTGGAGTCTACTGAACAAGCTGCCCTTCAAAGAGAAGGAATTACTTGCACTGAAAAAAATTACAAGGCTATTGTGTCCACCATAAACACAAATAAAGCAGTTCAAAGTCATTTGGAGTAAACCATTTGTTGTTGAATCATTGATTTGAAGTTGAAATGGTCATTTGATTGGGTACTGGAAATTCTACCTGATGATAAAGATTTGGTATACAGTACAGACTAAAACCCAAAAGTAGTATTCTGGATTGACCTGTAAGGTTGTGTTTATTGGAGGTAAATGATTTATACTCATGTGATTTTTAATTTATGATTACAGAAACAGTTTCATGAATTTTATCAAACATTTGTACCTGCTGCCTTGTTATGGCTCCTTTGTATATATTTTGTGTAATTGTTATGTCTTCCTGTCATAAGCAATTAAGGGGCCAGTGTGTAGGAGCAGATTTAATACAATTATATAATTGGCCACTGGGTGACAGTGTGACACAGTATAATTGCAGCACCAGTGTATGAGTCAGGTGTGTACATGTTGCTAATTAGGAGGCACACAGTTTTTGACCGCGCGGCAGAGTAGCGTGTAAGATGGACTGTGATTGTATGCTGTGTCTTCAAGGTATGGACTTTAATTGTAAAGATTTGTGAACGAGAAATACTCACAGCAAGTTGTTTTGAGACATTTCGTTATTGGAGCACAAATAAAGAAAGACATTTGTTTGCGTCTATTTCCTCTTGCATGGGCTCTGTTTGTAAGCGTTCGAAAACTTGCTCACTCTTATTATCAATGGCATTGGCTTAATGGAAAGCCATTACAGCAGTGTTTTTTTTTTTTTTTTTTGGATGATTGATCAGGCGTGACACCACTCCTCCTTCACGTCAGACATGAAAATCACCACTGTAACGGGACTCCAGGGAAGCATGTAAGCTTTATTAAACAGATCGTAGTCAAGACAGGCAGGGTCAATCTCCAAACAAACAGTAACACGTATGCAAGACAAAAGCAAAATCCAAAATAAACAGGCAGAGTCCAAATACAGAGAGCAGAGAGCAGTCCAAAAGTGACAAATAAACAAGGCAATGGAACAAGGCAAAAACTATGGCAATGAAACAGAACAAAACAATGGCAAAAACAAGGCAAAACTATGACAAGAAACAAAACCGTGGGAAATAACAAAACAAGGCAATGAAATCAGAGAAAACGCTTAGAGTCCGCACAGCAAAACAATACTTCGAGAGGCCTGTTTGGTGTAGGCCTCCTTAAATGGCCACCAAACGGGAAGTAACCCATGAAGCAGCAGAGGGAGCGGTAACAGAGAGTCAATGGGTGAGGGCTCCCTCTGCTGGCGTGGCGTTACAACCACAAAGTGCATGACATCAGAAACACGCTGCGAAATCGAATAAGCCATCATTTAGAGCGTTAATTATACATGGCAAATAAAATACAGTCATTAATAAAAAAAATTATAACTTCTTGCCACTGATTTTATAGAAAAGTTGGATTGATCAGGTACAACACCACTTGTTCTTCACGTCAGCATCGACAAGCATACGTGCTCAAAAGGTGCTCAAAAACAAAAACACACTGCTGTCGATTATGAAAAATTATTACTACATACCAGGCATGAAACCACTCCTCATCACCATCCACTTTTTGAAATCTGCGTCATAGCCGAAGTAGATAAAGTTTAAAAGTGTGCATGCATTCAAGGTTCAAACTGCGCACGCACTAACAAGAAATGTTAGATTCAATGAACACAAACTTCTTAGTAAGATCAACAAAATATTGCACGTTTTTAACATTTAAAGGTGCAGTGTGTAATTTTTAACGGCATCTAGCGGTGAGGATTTGAATTTCTAAGTCCCCCGCTCACCCTGCCCTTTCGAAACGCATACAGAAGCTACGGAAGCTGACACAGGACAAAAATGTCGTCATCTGTTACACCTGACAGTAGCCAATCAAGCGATGAGGTTTCTGTACAAAGGTAAGTCAAAGAGTTATATTTACTTAATTATTCAGTAAACCAATATGTTATTGCGAATATTATTGTTACTCATTGATCATTGTCTCAGGTTTATTCGCTGACTTTAGTTAGATTTTTTGTATGACAGTTAGTAGGGTTGGGCGACGTCTACCAAATTGGCATCAGACGAAGTCTACAGTGAAACATCATGATGAAAAGTGAAAGTGAAATGCGATCGTGCATACGAAATCAGTTTCAATGCCATGCACATTACTAGCGGCCCCCTGATGCCCGCAATTTATATACAGTATAATTACTTAACGATATAACTGCGAGAGAAAGTAATGAAATATATATATATTTTTCCATCTAATGTTTATTGCCTTTAAAACACAACTTTCTTTCCGAACATGGCATTGGGATGCGGTGGCTTGCGGGAGGGGAAAGGGAGGAGGGGGTGCGATGGGATCATGATGCCGGCTCAACATCGTTTCAACATTTCAACGTGGTGACGACATGAGCGGCCTCTTAAAACACCAACGAAGAAGTAGAACAAAGTACTGACAAAACACGCTCTGTAGAAGTTTGTCCGTTTAGGGCTACTATAGAAACATGGCGGCACTAAATGGCGACTTCCATGTAAGGGGACCCGCGGTGTATGTAGATATAAATTGCTCGTTCTAAGGTTATAAAATCATAATGGCTTATTATGTAAGGTCTTTACACACCTCTGAAAACATAGTTTTGTATGTTATATTGCATTTCTGCCAATAAATTCTCCTAAATATTACACACTGCACCTTTAAGGAACAAATTTGTTGAATCAACTTAGTATAATGCATGAACACTTCCAATGAAAATATCTATATTATATAATATATATTATTCCAATGAATAATATAATAGTTTAATTTACTGTTTTATGTTTATTAGGAGGACTTTTTTGAAAGTTGGCTTTTTTTTTTAAAACTTTTTAAGTTTTCTACATTGGCACAAAAATTCTAATACAAATTTTAACATATGTAATACAAATAATTTTTAAACAATGAATTTTAACATTTGTAATGATATATGGGAAAGAAAAAGAAGAGAAAGAATAAATAATAAATATTAAATAAATAAAAGCTGGCCAAGAGGAAGGTAAGCATGATTTATTATCCATATCACACCATTCTATTGACCCCTCTTGCTTTCCAAATTAAAGTGCTCTTATATTACATGCCCACTAATACAGCTGAAAATGAAGTAGACCCATCCCTCCTTTTGGTATAATCCTCTGTAAATATATCTTGTTGATTTTAGGATTCCCTTAGTTCCAAATAAATTGGGTAATGAAAGTAGCTTTTTTTACAGTGTGGATTTTAATTTTAAAAACACCCAATATTTTGTACATCTTGTCTTTAAATGTGGGTTAGGGTTAGTTAATAATGGCTTTGTTAATAACAATGTTTTGTTGTTTTGTTTTGTAAGTGGTGCTGTCTTCAGAAAACCCGTATATCCGAGACACCCACTGCACTTGTAAAGCAGGATTGGGGCACTGTAACCATTCACTGAGACTACTTTACACACTGGCTCATTACCTAAAAATGGGGCATAAATCTGTACCACCAAGAACAAATTAACCTCTTTGCCTCAAACATGGCATGTGCCATCACGAACATTACAACTAAAGCCAAAGCCAATTAGCACAGTATCAGTTTCCAAAGTAAAACCAGCAAATAGTAGTACCCATAGAGTAAACTGCACAAGTGTGGGAATTCTCCCAAATGTTTACTGCCCAGTCCCTGTCCCATTGCCCTGTGGTGAATTTGAAGAGAATTTGAAGAGAATCTGAGGAAAAATTAAAAAACCTCAGGCAGCAAAAGCCACGGCTAAATGATTAACCGCCAGTAACCAACAAAAATACTCACTGGAAACAAATTGTTTCCCGGTGGCTTAATAATTAATCATCATGGTCTTACAGCAGATCCTGTCCACGGTCTTCTTGAGATCAAATGCCCAAACAAAGACTGCTTCAAAAACTGCTTATATTTGACAAATGCTACAGGGAACTACACTCTAAAAAAAAAAACGGTTTAATTAAATTTGCCAGAAATAGGAATATTTAAACACCTACATTATACTGTACAAAAGTAATACAAGACTAAAACATTTCTGTTACATGTTAAACCGTACTTTTATTTTGACAGTTTGCCGGTTAGTTTTTGTGTATATACTACGGTATGATGCTAATTTTTCTCACAGCAGTTCTGGAGATTAAGTTCATGCGTTTATGTCGTCATATAATGAGAGGCAGAGGCCGAAAATAACCGCGAGTCACGTGTGCTTCATTATTTGTGTAGTAAACAAAGCCGCGTCTCCGCCATTCATTCATACAGAGCCAAGCGGAACATGGAGGAATCATATTTAAACCGTCTTGTTGCGTTTTAATATTCACAGACACTAGTCTATATCGCGATTCGAATTAAGTGAGAGACCTACTTTTGAATTATTAAACCAAAAATTGACGAATTCTGCGGCATCCCGCGCTATAGAGTAAATTCTGTTTTTATGAATGGACTCCGCGATCCCGTCCGCGTTTTAGCGGAGGAGAAATTGTAGACGCGTGACCACGTAACGTTAGAGACAGAAATGACATGCCGTTGTGTAAATAAGATAAATAACATAAGGATATTTCGTTTTTAAATAAAAGAACAAGGTATAGACCTGTTCTATAGGAAAGGTAAACTTAAATGACGTCTGTTGTGATCTGGCGCTATATAGAAAATAAAGTTTAGATGACCTTAAAGGGGGGCGGCGGCTGCCGTTGGGGGGGCGGGCCACCCCCCAAATATAATGGTAGGGGAAACACTGGTGCTTCATATAACGTTATCCAGAGAAACAAGTGTTAATGATAAATTCCCTGTGATGTTTGTGCTGGCTACTGTATACAGGCCACCAGGGCACAATACGGACTTTAGTAAAGAATTTGCTGAGTTAGTGATGGCTGCAGATAAAGTCATAATTGTTGGTGATTTTAATATGCATGTTGATAATGAAAAGATTAATTGGGATCAACATGTTTAATGTTAATGTTAATGTTTAATGGCCTCCATCTGCTTCTGGACTGAGAACTGCTGGGTGAAGTCCTCAACAGTGTCTCTGAAGAAGCCTGCCAGGGAGATGGGAGCAAACTGATTTTGTCTGCGTCCTGCATCTCAGCCAGGTACAGCCACAGATGGTGTTCCTGCACTACCAAAGCTGACATCACCTGACTGACGCTTGCTCTTTTAGAGAAAATGATCCTTTAGCTGGAGTGCCCAGGGGATGGAACTCTGCACCTAACTGTGCAAGGCTGAGACGAACACAATGTTTAATATGCACATAGAACACAGAAGAAACATTTCAGAGACTGAAAAGGTAATTGTAGCAATGAAGTGTTCAGCTCTGAAGAAATTGCTTAATGGGCCTTATTCATGAAACACAAGCAAAATTAATTTGTGTGTAAATCGTTCGTAAAGCTGTTCCGACGTAAATTTTTAGATTCATGAAATTCCAAATGTATCTTCCAAATGTTAGTTGGTACACCAAAAATGTATACCTGTTCCCAGCCCTGCGTAAATAGTGCACCAAGCATCCGAACGTTTTGCTCATTGATGGCGATACGTTTTAATAAACTATTTACCCTATATAATCACGTATGTATTGCACAGCATTTTTCTAAAATAATATACAGTAATTATATACTCTATGCTGTTTTGCTTTTTACTATTATTATGAACACCAGTAATAGAATCTGCAAACGTAACACTTTAGTCTATTTCTGTTAGGGATGTACCAAATAGTCTGTCAATTGTTACGGAAATTTTTTTTTTTTTTTTTTTATAAAATGGCAAGAAAGTAGGTATAACAGTAAACATTTCCTATGGCTGATATAGCGCTATTGCTAGATTTGGCAGGCATAGTGCTGCACAAAAGAGTATTTTTAGAGACTGTGCAGACTTACTTGCAGAGAATGATGACTGGTTGGTTAGTCGTTTCAGACTACCCAGACTACTTCTTTTGTATTTGTGCAATACACTGGAGACAAGAGAAGATTGCAGACTGGTCTTGATGGCCTAATTCTGATACTGCCTCAAAATATAAAATTCCCCTATAATCTGGTACATCAGTTGGAGATGAAGCAGAGATTCTCTGCAATTGCAAACCTGCCAAACGTCATTGGGGCAATTGACTACACACATTTGCATCAAGGCGCCATCAAATGATGCGTTTGCATTTCTGAATAGAAAAAATCATTCCATCAATGTGCAACTAATATGTGATACTAAATGTACACTACTTAATCTTTATTGTCTTGCTTATCCAGCACTTCTTGACTTAAAACCGTCTGTGGTCTCATGTGCGGACACAGTTGGCATTTGTCTGTCTTTACAAAGAATTCAAAAAAAAAAAATCAGCTCAAATGTGCGTTTCCTTAAAATGATTATGCCTCTTTGTTTCAACACTTTAAACTGACCTAAATTATTACAACATAGCCTTACCATCTGATTGTGGTGAAGTGTTTTCCTGCAAGGGGGTTCATTACTGTCACCATTGGGAATTATACCCAACAGGGAGGGTTCACCAATTATGCTGATTATGCTTTCATTGCATGCAGATACACCCGATGATTATGGTGGTCCTCCCCGTTTATATATGATTTTGTCGAAATTAAGTAATGCGTTTTTTTGTAGTCAAGCTTCTGGGACTCTCTGGGAGTGTTTGATTAACAGATGCATTGCACAGCTGCATTAACAGCATCTGTAATGTGCTGCCAAGCTTCCTTCCTTTTTTTTTTCTTTTTTTTTAGGACCGGATACTCCAGTATGTATGCTTGAAAATATGTTGTGTTTTGAATGCACTTCCGATATTAAAACTTCAATTTCTGCGTCTGAGTGTCACGTAACGTGTGTGGAATGAACGCAGAATGAAGATGAAAGATAAAGTCTTTAATTTAATCCACATGTAAATCCACACAAGTATATCCACAACAGGAAGGTAAAATTCACGTATACATTGACAAGCCCGGACACAAAGCATAGAACTCTAAAAACTAAAACTAAAACTTATAAAGGGAGGCTAATGATTCACAGACAGGTGATGATGATTAACTAATAATGACTTGACGAGGACAGGAACAACCATATATGGACACATGAGGAAAAAACCAACACAAAAGTCCAAAGGGGTGTGACAGTTCTCCCCCCTCCTGGAAGGCACGACCTCGCGACGTAGAGAAAAACAAAAAAACGAACGGATGGGACTTACAAAGGTGGACAAAGGAGTAGACGTGGGATGGAAACAGGAAGTCAGTGCAGGAGGAGACTCTGGCGGGGGATGGACTCCTGGGAGGAGGACAACAAACAAAGCCCACGGTGGTGACAACGGAGGGACGAGCCAGGGTGGAGAGAGAAAGGACCCGGAGCAGGAGGAACCAGGCGAGACCCAGGCCGCAGCCATGATGATGACCCACGGCAGAGCCATGGTGGAGGAAGGGCTGACGACTCCAGGGGGCCAGCCAACGGTGGCGGAGACAGAGCTGATGAGTCCAGGTGACACTGAGGATCCGGAGGGCCAAGGCAGATTCCAAGGCTCCGGAGACTGAGGCGGAGCAAGTGGAGGTGGAGCCCGACGCGGAGACAGGTCTGTGGCGAAGCCGGAGCGACCGAGGACTGAGGTGGAGCTGGAGCCCAATGGAGCCGGTGGGACGGAGCAACAAGGCACAGCCGGAGGAGTGGAGTCCTGAGGTGATGGCGGGTCGACGACCGACCAAGGCGGAGCCGGAGGGATGAGGGAGCCCGGTGGAGCTGGTGGAGCAGGTGGGCCGACGGGCGAGTCCAGGTCTTGGAGGCGGTGTCGAGGGAGATGAGGAACTTCCCCGGACAGCTGTGCTCGTGTAGCGGTGTTAAGTCCAGTGTGGTAGAAATGAGCAGAGGCAGCTGTCCGGGTAATGTGTTAAGTTGGCTAGAAACACAAAGTCCGTGGTGTGGTCCTCGAGAGAGCAGTCCCCCTGCTCCGGCAGGAGGAAGGCCGGGTCATCCGTGACAGAAAGATAAAACAAAAACGGACAAAAAAAGGCATAACAAAAACGTGGGGTAAACACGCTGCTTACCTTTTTAATGGTCCGGTCTTCTGTCATGCAACGTGCGCTGAATGAACGCAGCACAAAGATGAAGGTCAAAGATAAAGTCTTTAATATAATCCACACGTTAATCCACACATAAATCCACACAGGTATATCCACAACAGGAAGGTAAAACTCACGTATACATTGAGACCGACCACAAAGCACAGAACTCACACAACTTATAAAGGGAGGCTAATAATACACAGACAGGTGATGGTGATTAACTAATAATGACTTGACGAGGACAGGAACAGGAACAACCACACATGGACACATGAGGGGAAAAACCAACACAAAAATCCAAAGGAGTGTGACACTGAGAAATTTTTCTTTTTCATTCGCTTTGGAGATGTGTTGACATGTTGAAATCCTTATTTTCGTTTCATAAAATGATGCCCATATATAGTTGTCAGTCAGAATTCATAAGTGGGGCTTATGCTAATTGTGAATGAGTGTGCATGTGTGCCCCTTTTAAAAACAGAGATGGGAAGTAACGAAATACAAATACTTCCTTACTGTACTTAAGTAGATTTTTCTGGTATCAGTACTTTACTTCACTATTTATTTTTCTCACTACTTTTTACTTTTGCTCCTTACATTTTTACACAAATATCTGTATTTTCTACTTTTCTACATTTTCAAACCAGGCTCGTTATTTTATTTTTCGCATTTGGTGGATCGCCATTCGATAACACATCTCTATAAAATCATGGATCGGTTAGTCTTGACTGGCAACGCGATTCGGCTTGCACGCGCTCCGCGTCTCCACCAAACGGTGGAGCGTCTGGGTGGATTATAGAGGCAAAACTACTGACCTGTTCAGGACTACAAGTGCAGATTAGTTTATTCTGTAAACAGGCTGCTAAGAGTTGCTAGCAGTTTAATGCTTAACTAAAGTAAACAAAGACGAAACTACAGCAGTAGTACTATAAACAAAACTAAACTTAATTACTATCATCACTCATAGGGTTGGGTATCGTTTGGGGTTTTTTCGATACCGGTGCCAAATCGATACTTTTAAAACGGTACCGGTGCCAAAACGGTGCCTGAACCCATACTTTTAAAAAAGCCACAAAGTGGTGGATGACACAAGAATATATTTTTATTGGACAAAAAAGTTCTTTAAATTGAACAATGTATTAAAAGTAAAAAAAAACAAAAACAAAAAAAAAGTAGTAGTACTATACATTATTAAGTCAATGCAAAACGCAACAACAATAAAACCTAAGCCACCTAACCCAACTACAATAATTTAACAGCTTAAAATTTCAGCAATTCTTTTGCAGAAATATGACTATATGTAATGAGATCTGGGAAAACCGGTCGGATGTCGCGGTGGGACGTTTTCAGGAAATTCGTTTTTCATTAAATTATTATTCTATAACATTTTGTCTATCATCTCTGAAAATATCTCTTCGAAATTCACTTGTTTAGTGCAGAAAAATAGACATTTGTAGACATTTATTGCAGCAAGCAGTCTTTCTCTTATGTTATGAACGCGCTGCGGAGGTGCTTTCCCTTTACACCACAAAAACAGTTAACCTATCAAAATAAACCACGTAACATATTTAGTAAAGGCGTATCAGTTCACGTTCTCCACCAGTCCTGTGAAAAGTACGGCAAGCAAAGTTATTTATTTATTTATTTATTTTAATATAGTGAGATGGCGGAGCACAACAACGCGTCTAAAGTACTGCAGCTGCTCACTTAACCGATCTTACTCGTCTCAATCTGCTCAGTTTTGATGTCAGTGCCCTAAATGATGTTACGGGCAATTTCACATCCAGAGATGAAGGATCGGATGATGAAGTCACTAAAGAGGAGTCGTCCGATGACAGTCTGTTTTATGCACAGTGCGCGAACAGTTGCGCTGCGCTCGCTTTTACTACAAGGTAGGCTGCATTACTTACTAAACATAAAATGGGTGATCAACGGAAAACAAATGTTAGTCTGTTTGTCTAATGATGCAGTAGCGCTCCTAACTTGACAGACAGCTCTCGTTAAACCCGTAAAGTGAAAGTGAAAGTGAAAGCCGTCTCACTTTAAAGCCGTTTTTCTCAAAATCCCATTCCAGAAAATCATCGCTATCAGCCAACCTAAGATAGCCATAACGTAGGTTATGTAAAAAATAAACGTTTTGGAAAGGGGCCTGAACTCAGCTTTCATATGGTGTCAAAACCTAAAAAAGGTAAAATTTCACCATGTGTTGGGTTTTCCTAGATCGCATCACATATTTGCCGTCTCTGGCAAAATACGACACCTCTCCAGCTGATGTCTGCAAACTGTCAAACACGGTGCATCCCTCTGCTTTCAAGTTTATTCCACATACCATCAAATGTTTCATTAGGTTTGACGCGTTTTCCCCTTCACACGCAACTGCTGTAAAACATTTGCTGCACGTCGCAGTGTCTGAATCATTTCTCGTGAAATATAGCCACACTTTAGAATGTTTAGTTTTTGGCATTTTAAGTTAGACGCGTTTAATGTAGCTAGCTAAGCTAACGGCAAACCACCTGCTGCAGTCAGAGCAAGTGTAACGATATATGCAGCATTCACGCGCTTCTCGGATGGTCTCATTTCCAGACGATTTGTGCTTTTAATTCGAAATGCGAAAATGGATAGTAACTACAAAGATGTCTTCGATTTCTATCATCAAAGCTTTCCGACGTGAGTTATCTCATTCAGTAAATAAATTTTCTGATCATTCTGACACCCCATGAATGCAGTATTTAAATTTAACTAGCGATCATGCATGTTGATGGATGTAGAAGCATTGATTCGTGTCATAGCACCAGAAGACAAATATTTCAATCGACAGTTCAGGCATTTAAGTGGCACCGAAATGAGGCACCGAAATTCGCGTTCTGATTCGGTCCGGTACATACCGGTCACATGGGTACCGGTGCCGTATTGGCACCGGGTTTCGGTACCCAACCCTAATCACTCAAAATACTCTATGCTAAAGAACATCATTATTATTATATACTGTAAAGTTACAGTAGTAATTTACCAAACAAATGTTATAAAACATTGTTTTTTAAAACGTTCAGAGGGAGCTTGGGCAGATGATAACACAATCCTTACGAAAATTAAAACCAAAATCCATGGTTACTATTGTTAAACCATGGTAACCACAAATGAACCATAGTTTTGTTACACAAACCATAGTTTTTTTTTTACACTAACCATAGTCTAAACATGAGAATTGCGTAGTAAAACTATGGTTGTAGTTAAATTAAAACTGATTGTAATCAATCCGACAAAAACAAACAGAAAAACAAAAAAAACATGGTTACCATACTTTTACTGTAATAAACCATGGTTAATTTTAGTAACAGAAAAATATGACTCATTATAATGCAAAAACCAGCGTGACACTAAAACAGGTAGTAGTAATGGGTACTTTTTACTTAAAAAGACATGTCTGAGCCCATACTTCTTTACTTCAACATGAGTTAAAAAAAAAAAAAAACATTAAACAGTACAGACACTTTTTAAAGTTACCTGAGTAAAGTAAAAATACTTCACTACTGTTCCCCTCTGATCTGTTGTGAATAAAAGTTAATCAAAACGGAATTTATGAATGATGAATGATGCACTGACCTGGCGATCTCTAAATTCACGGAAAAGATCAGGATGAGCAAGTGACAAATGCTTGGCAAGATTTTATGTTTTGCCTGCAACACATGATTTATAGCAACACTTGTTTGTTCAGTTTGTTCACCTTTAACATTTGTTTTGTATAAAAAAAAATATTGCCATATTTCACTTCTACCGTTGTGTTTATTTACTAGTTTTGGGCACGTTGATGGATTTCATATGTTTGATGCATATGAATGTTTTATCCATCCTGTTGTTCTATTGTCATGTGGAAATGTTTCGTGGAAATTTTGGAAGCACTGTCGCCTACAGGTGAACTTTGGAACTGCAGCGTATGAAATACCAAAGTGGGCAAAATGATGATATCGAACCATTTGAAATATATAATATATATTGGTATTTTTCCAGTACCGGTATATAGTACATCCCTAGTCTCGACATATTTAGGAAGAGTGGCTTTGCATGCAAATTCCACTTGCTAAATATAATTTTTTAAAACTACCGCATAACATCAGTCTCAACATAACTGAATGAAAGGGAACTAGAATAATTCACATTTGTTGAATTTAATCAAGGGTGTACTCATTTTTGTAACCCTTCATTTAAAAAAAAAAAAGGCTAATTTACTTTTACAGATATTAATAATGTCACGGTCACTTCTTGGAGTGCCCATAAGCTCCAGCAGAGAGCACTCCACCCTGGACTCAGGCCATTGTTTCCATTGCTATGGAAGCCCTCTCTGAACTCTTTATTTGCCCTGTCCTGCCAAAGAGTCCGTGTATGAACTCTGACTATTCTTTTCTTTTCTGTTTTGTTTTGTTTTGTTTTAATAGATGTTCTTATTGTGAGACCACTGTTTGAAATAGTTCAGTAGAATGGTCCATAAATATATTTAGAATTTTTGTGACTTTATTTTCTTAAATGTATGATTTTTACAGCAGTGGCAGATAATCATTGTTCCACCACTAGTACAGTCAACATGGTACTACATATTGCAACACAGTGTTACTGTATGACTATTGCCACTGAATATCTTGGATATCCAAGGTAGCTTGGACTTTTCTTCTTTTCTTCTAATATCTTTCTAATTATATAAACTACACACTTTAAATTTTGCTCTGTACAAATGCTCTTATGTAGGGAGTTACTGCTTTACATAAACACACTGGTTTCATTGATTCATGAATATTTCAAATGTTTCATTTTTTATTAAAAAAAGAAGTAATACTATTACTACTACTACTAATAACCCAACAAATCATGAAATTTACGCATTCTGTTGAGTCTGGATAGGAGTGACATCAGAATTAATTAGTCATAAATATGTGCATGCTGCATGCATATGAGAATTTCATGTTTAGGTTAGAAAATGTATATAAACTGCATTAGAAACATCTATACCCCTTTATGAATTTCACGTTTTTATAGATGCTCGTGTATTGTGTATGCGTGGGTGTTGACTTCCTGAAGATGATGTGGTGTGCAGCATTGATTTAATGTGCTGTCAGTGCAGTCACAGTGCAACTCCATCATGAGAGCACAGTGTCCGGGTGAAATGCCAGGAGATGTCATAGTGGGGACACTATTTAATTTGTTACTACCTGTTTTACTACTGACTGGTAAGTTCTTTTTAAAGTTTACTTGTATGTAGTTTGAAATCAGTAGGCTTGTTATGGTTAATCTTATGCATGTAATAGATCTATAAAATATAGCTTGTTCTTAGCAAAACCTAGGCAAATATCCTGCCATCCATTGAAGATCTTAAGGCATATGTTCATGTTAATGTGCAGGTAGAAAATATGAAATGTCTGTGTACAATAGAAACATTTTATTTTGGTTCATTTGTATTTCTGTACTAACTAGTAACTGAAAGCTGATATTATTTTCAATACAAACAGCATCTACCGGTCTACACTCAATGTAAATACCAAATCTACCACTTAGTTTTGTTTATCTAAATAACATTTTCCTTTGCATATCTAGCATTAGGGCTGCTTGATTATGACAAAAATCATAATCACAATTATTTTGGGCAACAATGTGGTCTCATTCATTTAATACTCACTCATTTAAACATCATGCATTTATTACAAACAAAAACAAACAAACAAATAAATAAATAAACAATTGCATTTTAACTGTCATCTGTCCCTCGGGTCATTTTGACCTGGCAACTGATTTTTAAAGATCTTTTAAAAAACAAGCGTTGATCATTTTGGGTCGAGATTCCTGTACTTTTGAGCCGGGAAAACACTCAAAAAAACTGTGTTCCTCACGAGTCATTTTGACCGGAGCCGGAAAAGAAATCAGTTTAAAAAAAAACAGTTTTTTCATAAATTGAATTCTTTTCCGGCTCCCGGGTCAAAATGACTCGTCACACTTAAGCACACTTGAACACACACACACACACACACACAAAAATTGAGTCAATTCGAGGATTTTATGTGGTTGTAATAAAAGCAATTTAAAAAAAAAAAAACTCACCAAAGCACCCCTCGCAGGCCATCATATTGGCTTTTTTTGGACTTAACATAGTTAAATTTTAGTGATGGGGTGGAGAACAATGTATTTACATCATATTTAGATTTTTAAATTTAACTTTTATATTTATGTAATGTACAGAAATTTGCCCCTTTTCTTAAAAAAAAAAAATCAGAACGTAAGATAAAATAAAATTCACGAAAATATAATAAAAAAAAAACTACATAAATAATTAGAAAAAATAAAATAAAATAAAAATGGACCAAAACCAGCTTTATGGACCCAAACAAACAAACAAAAAAAAAAAAAAAAAAAAAAAAAAAAAATATATATATATATATATAAATATATATATAAAAAAAAAAAATATATATATATATATATATATATAATATATGGTTTTGCCCTTCGGGTCAGAATGACCCGTGAAGGACACTTTTGTTGCACTGTCGGTAGGGATGTATAAGTGCATTTTATTGAAATTTAAATATAATTTAAAATTGACATTACTGATCATTCTTGCACTACCACTGTTTATCACTACATTGTGAGGAAGCAACATGACACTCATTACAACTAGATTGCTCCATAGAATTTACACTGAAAGCATGCAAATACAGCATATAAGACAGACATTGTTCATCTCTGCTTCTCACATGCTTCCACTTTATGCACTTGTGCAGTACAATTGTGCTTGTTGTGATGTTTGCAGGTTACAACCTCCTTGACCGCATTCAATATACAGTGTTCCCATGCCTTTAAGGACTTGGGTAGCACACTGTTTTCCACTTTCACATTGCCTGCACTATTTGCCATTCTTCCGGGGTGTGTGTGTGTGTGTGTGTATTTTTTTTTTTTTTTGGCAGAAATGCTAGTAATGTTCCAGACCACGGATAGGCAACGTCGGCAGAAATTTTCTTACATAAGGAGATGAGAGGGTCTTTCTTACTTGCTATTAGAGAAAGCATAGCGTGTTCTTGGATCAACGTGTTCCATAATAACCAATCACATTACAGCCTTGACGTCATTGAATTTCAGTCAGAGTTGTGTGACACTGAAACGCTGTTGACAGATACCATAGGAATGAATGAGAAGTGCCGTAAACTGAATCTCACCTGTCGCAAAATGTCAGTGACTTCTTTATTAAAACTGCATTTTCTAAAAAACAGTTCAATCCAAAAGTAGTTAAGTTGTTTCCTCTAAAAAGCTGTTTTTTCAGCGTAGTGAAGCATCTCTTCCATTGACATCCATTCAAAAAAAAAAAGGTCGCCTCAGGTCTCCTTTTACACATACCAGACCAGAAGTGTTAGCTTTAGCCGAATTAAAAATCGAAGGGATGGTAATACTCACAGTGTCTACAACATCACCATGGCTCACCACAAATCGGCCTGGTGGTAGCACTTTAGTGATTAAAAGGACAAAAATGCTCATAACTCCTAAATAATTGTTACCTGCAGGCTCAAATGTCTTATAAAAGTTTATTTAATATTTATTTAACTAAGAGAGTTTTTTTTGGAAATGAAAGGGATTTCTACATTTTATCCATTCAGTAGCGATTTGAGTTCCACACATAAGTGCAAGATATTATAATAAAAGTGGAGCAGTATTTTTATTCATTTATTTTTTTGGTCTATGGTTAGCTGCACAAATGTTTTTGTGATTGGCCACAATACCTGCAGGCTGCAGCCATGGAAATGCTTCTCTATTGATGCGCTTCCTACTCCTAACAGAACAGAGATCATAAAAGCAGACTGCTTCAGGTAAATTATCTAGGATGAACTGTGATTTTTGTTGAAAATCTGAACAGATGTGATAACATAAAATTTGATATGGATAGCTCGCCCAAAAAGTCGTATGTCTTTCTTACCACAACAGCAGAAAGCAGGCTCTTGAGGGAAGGACAGGAGGGCGACACTCCAAATTAGAAAGACTTCAAATTCCTTGCAGACTGGAAACTTATAATAAAATGTACCATATTATTTTAGTCAGGTTTATTGTTTTTTATTCGTGTTCGCCATCCTGAACCTGTACTGTCATAATCCTTCTCTGACAGCTGAAAGGGAGGATAAACTTGTTCATGTTGCTAGTGTATATACACAATTGGTCAAAGTCTTGAATCTTTACATTTTTTTTAATGTTTTCGAAAGAAGTCTCTTATGCTCACAAAAGCTGTATTATTTGTTAAAATTATAGTACAAAACAGTAATAACAGAAACAGTAGGAACTATTTTAATTTTTTTTTAATAATGGTTTATATTCTTTTTTATGATTAATATTGAATACCCTTTTTTTCCCCTTTTCTGTGATGCAAAGCTGAATTTTTTAGCAGCCTTTAGTCTTCAGTGTCACATGATCATTCTCTATCTGTGCTGATTTGCAGCTCAAGAAACATTTCTGAGGTAATGATGCTAAAAATTCAGCATTGTGTCACAGGGATAAATTGCATTTTACAGTACATTTCAAACTTTTGACCAGTGGTTTACATTACTACATTTAAATGAAACACATCAATGTGATGTGGTTGTGTATGATTTAGGAATAGGGAAGAGCCTTTACACTGGTCAAATTCAGACCGGCTCCAATATTTTTTGAACATGTTTAGAAATGACCAGGAGTTCGGGAGGTGCTCATAAAGACAGTGGTTTTTGACTGTGGTCCTGAGGACCTACAGTATTGCACATTTTGTATGCCTCTCTTGTTGTTGTTGAGGCATACAAAATGTGCAGTGCTGTGGGTCCCCAGGTCCAGGATTGAAAACCACTGTCTTAAGGTACCCAGCAGGGCTCATGATTCTTCTCACACCACGACCATACAAGCATCAATGATTTCCACTAAAACTGGGGAAAAACTAAATTGCTTACAGACTCTATAGTCTATAGTATATTCATTGATATCCATCTAGCTATGAGTAACTGAACATCTGGACACTGCTGCATAAATCTTTTAACCATGATAAATGCAATTCCAGCATGTCCTCATATCCAGGGCAGCAGAATGGTCTGGCAGGCCTAAAGCATACACGTATAACTCACTGAAATCAATTTAAATCTATTTAGTCTTTCCTAAGTGATACTGAAACAACAAGGTTTAGTTTTTCACCCAAGATTTGCTGCTTTCTGTGGAATACAGTCTTCGTGATGGATGATCTGTTTATTCTGAATGCCTGCTGTCCACTTGGAGATGGTTTGAATGACTTGTGGTTGTGTCTAAAAGGTAATGAATTAACATTACAATAATACCAATAGCAGCACCACCAGTCCTGTAGCTTAAATCATTTTTTTTTCAGTACTGAACAAATCAGGAACCAAATAAGTACTAGTTCTTGATACTCATCCCTACTCATAATCATGGTTTAACTTGTTGTTGCTGCCCAGACTGTCTCTCCACCGGCTGCAAATAAATAAATAAATCAAGTATGTTAGTTTTACAGCAATAACAAAAACATTTAAACTAGTAGATGGTGACAAATGAGCATCTTTTCTTATAAGCAACTCATGGATCAATATAATGAATCAAGTGCGAGCAACAGGCAGGGTCAAACAAATTACTATTGTTGAAGTTTAAAGAATTTGAAAATGTACTGCATATACGTATTGCTGTATATAATTTAGCATGGTAAGTAGGGCATTTATTTATAAAATCAATTTAGAAAACCTAAAAAACTTAAGTGACATTCAACATTATATCGGCAAAAACAGTGAATAATATATGTAAGCCATAAGGTACAAGAGGCCGTTGTCAGGCGTTGTGTGCGGGAAGGAGGAGTAGGGACGAGGCAGTCAGCGCCGTAACAAATACACCGGGGAGGGGGGGTGGGCACCCTAGAGGCTCGTGCAGGGCAGACACAGGGAGAGGAGGTACGCCTCCATGGCGGGTCAGGAAGCTCGGGGAGCCACAGCGGAGCATACAGTCCGGGGAGCCATGGCCGGTCAGGGAGCTCGGGGAGCCATGGCCAAGTACACAGTCCAGACGGCCATGGCGGCGGACACAGTTCATGAGGGTAGCCCCCCCCCAAAAAATTTTCTTGGGGGAAATAAGGGTATTGTCAGCCCGGGAGGGTACAGGAGGACCGGGCTTAGGAGGCGCTGGCACCAGAGGGCGCTCTGGAGGCGCTGGCACAGGGGTGCGCTCTAGAGGCGTAGGCTCAGGGGGGCGCTCTGGAGGCGTAGGCTCAGGAGGACTGGACTGGACCAGTGGAGATGTGGGAGGGCTGGATGGGACCAGCAGAGACGAAGCAGAGAGTAATCCATATTGGTCCATATTGTTGTTATGGCATATATGGCTTGCCATAATAGAAGCCATCGGCCCAGAGCATGGGGCGGCTGCAGGCTGACTCAAGCGCGGAGCGACTTCCAGCCGATTTGAAACAGCAGGGAAACCACACGCAACCACAATGAAAACAACATTAAATGACTTTAAGACCCAACAAGAAACGAAGAACTGAATCAAACTTATATAACCAGGCTAATGAGAACAGGACAGGTGTAAGTTGTAACACTCCACATGCAAAGACGTGGAGAGTACAAACAATACATGGGAAACGCTCACTTAACCCAACAGAAAAGAAAGTAAATAAATAAATAAATCCCAGACACAACGGTTCGTTCGCAATACCCCGTGTATTATACAATAAATTCAAATATACAACAAGCAAAATTTGTGTGTGGGTGTAAATTGTGTCTTCAGTCCGCCAAAAATATATGCAAAGTTTGAATCGGTCTCACCGGTGAAAGATCAATAGTGAACGTCCAAGAGCAGATCCAGTGAAATGAATGAACTGTTTAAGTCCTCCTTGGAAAGCAATCCAATGTCCAAATAAGGATGACATAAAAGAATAACTCCACAAGAGAGGCGGCATAAATCCAACAACAGTTCAGTCTGTAATCCACAAATCTTGTAAGACCCGGGCAAAACACAGTGGAAACTGATTGAGCAACAACGCTCCCGAACGCCGGTAAGCCGGCTGTCTATATAGTAAAATTAACTTCCTTGTTGTGATCACGTGGAAACTCGAACCGCGAGGTAACGCGTCCAATCTTGCGAGACAAGTAACATCCGGGGTACAACACGCACATTGAGAGGCAATAATACAGCCACAGGAGTGCTAATTAGACTAAAAGATCAACCATACATGGTTATGTGGCATTGCTACAAAGTGATTAAACAATGACGTCATAAGAAACAGAACAGGAAAGACCAAATAAGGACACACGAGGGAAAAACCAACAAAACAGTCCACAGGGGTGTGATAGCCGTGTTATATTGTAAATAAGTCACAGCTTAAGGGCATTGTTAGGCATGAGTCATGACGCAAAGCAGTTTTTTTTATAAAACAGTTACCACACAATAAAAAATATTAAAACCAAAAAATGTATGTATTCATGTTACTTTTTTAAGCAAGTTCATTAAATGCTGTCCTACCACTAAAAAAATAGTTCCTGACAGCAACTGTAAACAGCATGTTCCTCCTTTAGAGCTCAAATAAACACAGAGAACAGGAAATCCTCTTATCCGCTGTCATTTATTTTCTTAACACCATATATGATATTTTCTCACACACATACATCTGCTTCTCTTTCAGCATGAGAAAACATCTGCTAAACAGAAAACTAATAAATACAGTAGTATTATCTCCTCACTTCAGAAACTACAGGGTTCCACACAGACTCGCACACACATCAACATATGCATGAGAAGAGTTTCTCTGATTTGGGGCATGGTCTCAAAATTAAAGATGAGAGATGCAACACAATGCCAGCAGGGATCACTCATACTTCATTAAATAAATAACAAGCAGATAATTCTACCAAAATACATAATACATGTATAAATACAATACATTTTATGTTGCTAAGGGTGGTTGCTAAAGGCATTGTTCAGGGATACACAGAACCGTTGGGTGAATTAGTCATAGCCGTGCTTTATCATGAATCAAACATAGCTGCTGACAATCAGAATTGAGAACTGTAACTAACCATTTTATAAATATATATTTTTTATTTTTAAATATAAATTTATGTTAAGCACTAGCTTTTATTTTAATTGTCCACTGAACAGGAGAAGTTTCTAGGCACTGCCAAAAAGTAAATTCAGACCCAGTAACTTGAGCAGCAATCTTAATAAGGAAATGAGAAGGGTATTGAGGATTGCAACTGTCAGAATTTCCCATTTGGTTTAAATATGCTGTTGCAGGTAACTTATCTGATTAATTTTAGAGTACCAATACATTTACCTATGGAAAAGAATAGTAGTAGAATAATAATAATAATAATAATAATAATAATAATGCCAAATGCATACCACTGCATTCCTGTGTCTCTTAATTTTTTCTTTACTTATACTGTAATTACTTTTCCCTCACAGCAATATCACTGAGGTACAATGGGCTATCGGTTGTGTATCTTCTGTTTCTACTGTCTGTACCACTGTTTCCTAGTTCAAACATGGATACCATGAAGGGTAAGTAATGCTTGAGTAATGAATAATGCTTTATCTGTAATAAGGTAATGTCTAAGGCAGTGCAATATTTAGTAACAGCTTTTCTTACAGAGAAAAGAGTAAATAAATATCTGTTGTAGTATTCTTTATTAGTTTAATGAGGCTTATGTACAGTATATAAAGTCTATGTATTTATAATAATGACTGTGGGGCATTCACAAAAATGTTGCAGAAATTAGTTTAAGGCTAATACAAGGATATGCACATTTGTTTTTTGTTGTAGTGATTCAGGTCACCGAGTATATTTTTGTTTGATATTCCTCTCAATTCAGCAAAAAGTGTTCTAGCCATCTAATCAATGATGCATTACAATAATTACATAGATTTGTGCTGTCAGCAGAGTTAAACTATAAGGATTACCTTCAAGTGGACATTTAGTTGAGTGCTTTATAGATCCATACAGTCATGTCTAAAATTTTCTCACTTATTTCCATTTATTTCCTCTGTCCTCACTTTTAACTAATTTAGCCTTACACACACACCTACTCCATTTTTCACACTCCCTTTCAGCGTTTACTGTAAAATATGAGTAAAGGATAAGGTCTCAGCTTAGAAAAATGATGACATAAAGCTTTTAGTAAAAATTAGACAATCCTGAAACACATTTGCTGCATCAGCTGAGTGTTTCACAAATATAATTGGTTTATTGCTAAATAATCAAAATCTAACACTTTATCCAATCAAGACGATAGATCATTCTCATTTCCCATACATTTACAACGACTAATGACTTTAAATATCCTGTAGGGTAAAAGCACAGGATCAAACAGTTATAATTAACAGGCAGAGTTTGCAATGTTAGCATTTTTCAAAGGCTGTATTATAGTTTATTATTAATTTTTCATGTTTTTGTGCTCCTGTAAAATGTAAAAGTTTAGGTACCATGACAACTTGCTGGTATAGATTTATTTTATATATATATATATATATATATATATAAATATATTAAAATAAGAACAAAGATGCAGATTACATAGGGTTTAATAAATAAAAGAAAGATACAAATAAAGAAACACTTTTGGACAGATTATGCAAAGCTGTGACTTCATGTCTCTGGTCATGGATGAATCCACAAAAAATTCTGACACAGCTCAGCTTAGTTTATTTGTGCGTTTTTTTGCGATGGTGACATCATTAGAGAGGACATCTTGGGCCTAATACCACTGGAAGGACGTATAACAGGTGAAATAATTTTCCAAAGGATTGTTGATTTTTTTTCAAAGTCAATGGACTAAATCTGGAGCAATTTGTCAATCGATCTGTCAAATCGCTCCACTGCCTCATCCATCAGAGTGTTCTGTGCTCTAGACTTTTTAGTGGGTTGAAAAATACCATGGATTCAGTCATGGCAATTATTAACTTTCTTCAGGTCAAAATTGAGTCTCCAACACCTATTATTTCGTACAATGTTAGCAGACATGTCAGCCGAGCACTGTGACTTCTACATAATAATGTTTGTTGGCTTAGCAGGTGCAATGCCCTCCAGAGTGTCTGTGAGCTCAGGGAGGAAATTGTGACTTTTCTCTGTGATTGCAAGCACAAACAAGCAGATGTGTTTCTGTCTGCTGGATGATGGATTCGTATCACAGATGTGCTTTTTAAGTGACATCTTTCATCATCATCATTGAATGTGCTTAATTTGACACTACAAGGGAGGGATAAAACTGGTTGATCTCATTGAAAATCTAACTGCATTTGTGAAGAAGCTGACTCCGATTTGACTGACAGGATGCTCCATTTCCCCACACTCCGTGACTTTATTAAATCATCCGCAAGTGCCAAAGTCATCCTGTCAATGTCTGAATTTGTGAATAAATTGATGGATAACTTTGTAATAAGATTCTATGAATTGGACATGCCCACAGTGGTGTTGCATTTTGTGCAAGATCCATTTTCCAAAGAAGACACATCTGATATTTCCGTAAAAGTGCATGAATTTCTCACATTGCTTGACGAAGGTTCTCTATAACTGGAAATCACTGACATGCAATTATCATCTGAACTGAGGCATACATATGAGAATGAGAACGTGATTAAATTCTGGATTGACTGCATTGATGCTGATATGTTCCCAAATGCAAAAAGGCTGGCAGTGTTTGTGCTAACTATGTTCAGTTCAACGTATACTTGCAAATCCAGTTTCTCTCACATGAATGCCAAAAAAACTAGTGGTCGTGGTTCCTTGACAAACGAGCACCTGCATCACTGTTTGCGGACTGACCTCACTTCATATCAATCATCCTTCTCCACTAGGGTGACCACCCATCCTGCTTTGCATTGTACCACACAGCATTTTCCCCCCTTATCCCGCACTTCGCATATTGAGAAAATGTCCCGCATTTTCATCAGTCTGTTGGTGTGTTCTTTTGTCTTTTTAAGAAAACTTACGGTGTATATTTCACCTATATTTAACAGGGCTTCGTCAGAAGTAGCAACCCACCTCACACAAATACAACTGCTGTTTTTTAAAATCCTATTCAGTGGTTGAAAAGCAAGGAGTAAACACAGTCACTAAGAGGCTGTGGCGGCTATCAGTCAAAATGTGGAGCAGGTGATTCTCTGTGTTCCCTGTCAGAAAACAAAATTGCCCATGATCCTGATAATTCAGTAAAGTAAAATCTTTTTATCTGTGTTTGTGATTTGTGAGAGAAAAAGAAAACTGAATACTGAATATTGAATTTGTGATCCAGGTTAACTGATGTCCCCTGTCAATATATAAAATATTTGATTGAAGATGGATAAGTACTGGACAAGAACAGAACACAGAAAGAGTTATAAACTCAATTGGAAATGTTGAGATGTTATTAGGGTAAAATGTGATATGAAATAGACCACATGCATATGTTTGTATGCATTTTTATGTGTACAGAATAAATTTGTTTCAAATACAGATGTTTACTTTTAAGACTGTTTCACAGCTTATGCTGCTAAATTAACTATAGCTACATAACTATAACTATAAAGTTTCTGAAGTTTTCCATAGTAAAATGTGTTAACATGTTTTAAAAAGATGTCACTGTGTAAAGTTTCCACACATTGAGAAGAAATAGTGCCATCTCTCACATTGGTATAACTTTCGTTCTGTTTGTGAAAGAAAACTGTGATAAAGAAAACTGCATAGTTAATTGCAAGTTAATTGATATCCCTTGCCTGTAAAATAGTTAATTGCACATGAACAAGCAGATAGATTATTGGAAATGCTGAGATGTAATTATTGGTGTGAACTGTGACATGAAATAGGCCAAACTGCATGTTAAACGTGGACTTATGTGTGCAGAATACATTTGTTTTAAATATAGGTGTTTTAAATAAGGCTGTTTTGCAGCTTGTGCAACACATAATATTATATTTGCTTAATTACTCAAAGAGTTTCTTTAGCTTTTCAATATGGATTTAAATATTAATTATTTTGAAAAAAAAAAAATGGCATTGTGTGTACACATTATGAGAAGAATAATTTTTGGCCCCCGGACACTAAACATTTGACCATGTGGCCCCAAGGACAAAGTAATTGAATAGCCCTGAGCTAGATGAAGAACAGCTGGCTGTTAAGCTGTTTGATGGCTTGAAAATAAGAGCTATTCCTCAGTTTGGTTGTCCGTGATTAAAGGGAACATAAGTGTCTACCAGACGCCAGTGTAGCAAACATTTGGTGAGCAGGGTGAGTGCAGTCTTTGATAATGCTGCAGGCTTTTCTCAAGCAACATGCCTTGTAAATGTCCTGTTAGGCCAGGAGTTTATGTCTAGTGATGAGCTCAGCTGTTCTCACCAGCTTTGCCGTCAGAAGAAGAGCGGTTGCCATACAATATTGTAGTGTGGTTGGTCAGAATGCTCTCTATGGTGCAGCGGTAGAAGTTTGACATGATGTAGGAGGATATGCCAAACCTCTTCAGCCTCAGCAGAAATTAGAGATAGGGCTGTTCTTACTATGGTGTCTGAGAGAAGGCAGACGTCCTCGGAGATGTGTATGCAAAGAAATTTCGATGTTATAGTGGGCGTGCGAGAGAGGAGAGGCGCAGAAACAGCCAGGTCTGGCGGCGTGTGATGAGGCGCACCTGACCCAAATGAAGCCTCATCACCGCTGCTGTTGAAATGCATAGCGCGCCTCTCCTCGGGAGACCAGTCTCTTCCCCGTGCGTGCACACTGGTGTCCTTGTGGGTCCAGGAAGTGTGCATTTATCATTTTATCAATAAGTGATTTAGCTTTTAGACCTCTTAACCTACCCCCAAACCTAAACCTACCCATTTAATAGCAAATATGCACTTTTATAATTTTATCAATAAGCAATTTCGATTTTATGCCTCCATAACCTACCACCCAAACCAAAACCTACCCATTTTATAGCGAGTATGCATTTTTATTTTATTAATAAGTGATGTAGGTGTTTAGACCCCCTAACCTACCCCCAAACCAAAACCTACTAATTTTATAGCGACTATAAAAGGATATAAAACTTATTCGACCAAAATATGGATGAAAATGAACATTTTAGTAACAATGCAGCATTAAAAATATTTTTATACCACTAAACCTAATAATAATAGCTAATAGCTAATTCTGTACAGTATAAAGAACAACATGACGGACAATATAATCATTTGTGACCCTGGACCACAAAAACAGTCTTAAGTAGCATGGGTATATTTGTAGCAATAGCCAAAAATTCATTTTATGGGTCAAAATTGTCTATTTTTCTTTTATGCCAAAAATGATTATGATGTTATGTAAAAATCATGTTCTGTGAATATCTTTTGTAAATTTCCTATCGTAAATGTATAAAAACTTAATTTTTGATTAGTAATATGCATTGCTAAGAACTTCATTTGGACAGCTTTAAAGGCAACTTTCACAATATTTAGATTTTTTTGCACCCTCAGATTCCAGATTTTCAAATAGTTGTATCTCGCCCAAATATTGTCCTATCATAACAAACTGTACTTCAATGAAAAGCTTATTTATTTAGCTTATTTAGCAGATGATGTATAAATCTGGGTCATATTTATTGCAACAATGTCAAAAGCATTACCAAAAGTAATCCAAATGACGATGTGTTGCACCCTCAGTCCTATATGGTAAATACAGCAGGTTTGTGTGAGGGGCAGATAGTGGCTGAAAATATTATCCAGATTATTTTCGAGATCAAATCCTTAAAGGCGCGCATGCATCACACGGCATGTCGCAATCTGTGACGAATGCAGCTGAGCATTCAATTATCCTGCTGTAAAACCTATTGTTTGACGCAGCAACGTTTGAATTTTTAAAAAGCGCGGCAGACAGTCAGCACAGGCTTTGATGCTTACGATCGCTGGACTCGCTGCTCGGGGTGGAGATGAGGATCAGTGAATAAAGGCTTGAAATTTGGGTCAGTTCCTTGTAGACCTTGTAAATGTAAATTTTGTAAAACCACATTTTCCGTAAAACGCATACAAATCATCGTTGGAATGTTCCATGTCAACTCAGGGTTTGACCCAAAAGTTTATGGTTAACTCTGGAACATGTGCATCTGAAAATGAGACATATGCAGCAAACAGCAAATCACATGAATCATGGAGAGTCAATTTCATTCACATCACTACAATTCAGTTCTTTACTGAAAATTTAGAGATTGTTCTGAAAAACATCATGAATTTAAATGCATTTACAAGGCAGCAAAAAACACAGTGACTACCACAAAAGTTTGAGGACGGTCCCTGATTCTGACTCTGAAGTCAGGCCTTGTCATTTCTTAAAGCAGGAAACAACTGACTGTGATCATCGGCTCATTAGGAGAGTAATGAATGAACTGAACTAACAAGATGATGATCTTAGTTAGGTGTGTTAAATAAGGGAGACATGCAAAATGTGCAGAGCAGGGGTCCCCAGGACTGGAATTGAGAACCACTTCCTCAAAAGGGTTGGAGATATGTAGCTCTGTGTGACTGGACTTTGCTCTGACCAAGACTGTATTATTTATATGTTGTTTATTGTACTTATTAAGTACTTAAACTCTATTTCAAACTTTATTTACATCATGTTGTAGTCCTTTTCTCCTACGCCTTTTATTTTTTTAACAATAGAATACACAGGCTTTGTCATGTGAGGGTATTAAAGATTTACATTGACCATATTAGCCAGTGGTGTATATCAGATGACCCTGTGGTTCTGCAGTCAGCAAACAAAGGATGCTGCACTGGGTTGTGATCTTGAATGCTTATAAGGTGCTTGAGCTTACTGTGCTTCTTGGTGTTTGGGCAGAGTCTACAAGATGCATTGCTTATTGTAAGGCTTTGGCTAGAGGAGTTATTCTGAAAGATATTTATGTGGAAGTGTACTGTGCCATTCTGCACACTTTTATCAGGTTTTATAATGTTAATGTCCCTGACCCATGATTGACTCTTTATTAGGGTAAGGTTTAGGTTGAGTATGGTATAAAAAAAGACAACTAAAAGGTTTTGGATCATATGCAAAAATGTAAATGAATTGAATGATGCAAAATTGTGCGTATTTTTGTGTATGCAGGGAAAACTGGAAGGTTTCTTCTTGCCGTTTGCTCCACTGGTGTGACATTTCTGGCATTGCAGTGTGGAATGCAAATCACCTTCACATATATTCCCAAGGATGGTAAGATCTTCTTCCAGTACTACTACTTATCCTCCTCATTCGGCTGCGTTTCAGTCCATTTTTCGGTATTTAGTTACCATTTGTAGTACAATTGAAACCCTCATTCATACACTTTTAAAAATACTCATCATACTTAGAAAATACACACATTAATTCTTTAAAATATAAGATAAATATATAATGAATATATACAAAATTTATTTATAATGTATTGCCACCATATTTTTATAGATTAAACAAATGATTTCAAATGTATTGTAATACTGTTAACATTCACTTTATATGATACACTTAAAGTACAATCAAGTACACTATTACTATGTAATAAGTAGCACTCTTTTTGCACATTTGCACAATATGCTAAAAGTATACTTGCTGTTAAATTGTAAATTATGGTACACATCTAAACACAGGAATGAAAAATCCTATCATGTGCTATTAGTGCATTTTATAGTAGCCTAAGCACAGCAACCTACTGTACAGGTGTCACGGTTACGCCGTTGCTAAACGCACACAAAGACGACGATGAAGATAAACAGTCTTTAATAAATTCACAGAAGGTAAATCCAGACAGAGGGAAGGCTTGTAACATAGACAAGACTTGACAAAGTCAGACTCAACAGACAGGAATTTAAATACATAGACCAAACCAGACGTGTTTTACAGTAGTTTAAGCCAGAATTAATCCTTAGTTAAAATAAGATATTTAAGCAACTTTTATTAAAATACATTAGAAGAAAATGTTACAAGTGTGCATATTGAGACAGAACAATAGCATTGGCATATTTTAAGATATGTCAGAGCAAGATATTTTTTTATTTGAGACCGCTTAAACATGAATTTTAGTCTGGGACTAGTCTATGAAACTAGGGGAAAACAACATATTGACTTTGTGGTGGAAAAAGGCTTCCATATTCATCTGTTTTTTTTTTGTTTTTTTTTTTAAAGTTTATTCAGGTCTTACCCTGTCTTATTCATGTATAGTAATATATGTATGTTTTTTTTTTTTGTTTTTTTTTTTTTTTCAGTGATTGGACCATGGGACAACATTTTCTTTAACTTTGGCATTGTCAGGTATGGAATATATTAATGATTGCTAAAATGTTTCTTTTTCAAAGTAAGGAAACCTCTCCAGTTATAAGCATATAACCTTGGTTCTCAGATGAAGGGAACGAGACATTGCATCAGTAGCATATAATATCTCAATGGTGTTTGAGTCCACTTCACATGGGACAAATGTTATTTATAAAGTGCCAGTGAACGCCATTTTGTTAGATTCTTTCAACTGTTGAATAAAGTGATAAGATCAATGTAACTGTTCACACAAATGTAACACAAACAATAACAGACAACCAAACAGAACAAAGGAAGGACCTTATAATGGTGACTTGATGAGGGTAGCACAGGCGAGGAGGATTAACTAATTATTAGACAATGAGCTAAGGAACTAATGAACACAGGAACATGACCAAATAAGGAAAAACAGAAATTAAACAGGAACATAAATGTGACAGTTATAAATTGGAACAATTCCACATTCCGTATGTATAGAGGGTCAAATAAAGATGGAAGAGATGTGTTTTTAGCCGATTCTTGAAGATGGCTAAAGACTCAGCTGTTTGGATTGAGTTGTGCAGGTCATTCCACCAGGAGGGTACATTTAATATGAAAGTCCGTAAAAGTGATTTTGTGCCTCTTTGGGATGGCACAATAATGCGCTGTTCAGTGGGCCTTGATCCCCAAGGGAGAGGGAAGGCCCGAGGATTCATAGGCTGAAGTGATGGCATCCACAATCCAGCAGCTGAGGATCTGCTTAGATGCTGGAAGACCCTTCTTAGGGGGACCGTAGTAAACTGGTCCGCCCTTCTCCACATGGCAGCTCTGTGGACGTACGTGTCCAGTGCTTGAGAGGCAACGCTCTGTTTTTGTGAAGCCTGGTATGAGGAGCTGGTAAATGGCTTGGGCTGCTCCCGCCCAGCAGCTCCTTAAGCTAGAGAGCGACGAGGGAGATACTGCTGAAATGCCACCGCTTGTTTACGAGCCTCCTGGTACCTATCGACGACGGAATTTATGGCGTCGCTGAACAGGCCAGAAGGCGCAAGCAGGGCCTCCAGGAGGAAGACCCTGTCCTTCTCTTTCATGTCAGACAGGGTCAACCACAAATGCCTCTACGCTGCCACCAGAGCTGCCATCCTTGGTGGCGTGGACAAACAAGTCAGTGGTTCTCTGGAGCTCAGTGATGTCATCTTTTTTGATCTCCTCTCTCTCATCTAGCTCTTTTAGCAAGTCAGCTTGGTATGCCTGTAACACCGACATGGTGTGCAGACAAGCACCAGCCTGACCCACTGCCGTGTACCCCTTACCCACCAGTGCTGAAGTTTTACGCAGCGCCTTGGAGGATAAGGTCGGAGCCTTTATAGATGATGCTGTGTTGGGGGGCCAGATAGCTCGCAAGCGTCTGTTCCAACCCGGGGCATCACTCTATAACCACTGTCTGTCATTCCCGCCACATTGCCGTAATAGTCTGAGGCAGGGATGAAGAGGCAGGCCGAGAATGGTCTAGCCCACCTATTACCTATTACGCAGGAAGCGTTCATCTAATTTGCTTTGCTGTGGTTCGGCCTGTGGTTCTGTGCAAAACTGGCACAAAAAACAGAGCACACACACAGAGCGCTTCGCTGAATGACAGAAAGCTGAATGGTCACGTTGAAGCATTTCGACGTAGCTCGATTTTCTGAAGGGGAACCATAGTAGATAGCTGGGAGGGTGACAGTGAGCATAGGTTACGTCGAAAGATGACATGTGGAGGGGTATGTGTTGTGTCAGGAACCATGTTGAGGTTAAGAGTGAGGAGGAAGTGATCAAAGGTGTGCAGTGGAGTAACCAGCACATTATAAATGGAGCAGTGTCATGTGTAAATAAGGTCCAATTGGTTGCCTGATTTGTGAGTAGCTGTAGTTAATACTCTCTTAAGATCAAAGGAGGCAAGCAGAGTGTGGAACTCTGCAGCCTGAGGTTTATCTAGGTGGATGTTGAAGTCTCCAAGCAAAGCTAGAGGAGTACCATCCTCAGGAAAGTTTGAGAGTAACATATCTAATTCGTCCAAGAAGTTACCTTGTGGTCCTGGGGGGCAATAAACAACTACAAGATGGATTTTAAAAGGGTGGGTAATAGTGACTGAATGTGGTTCAAAAGAGCTGTTAATTCCCAGAGAAGGTAAAGGAATAAATTTCCTTTGATTTAATTAAATTTAATTCCTTAGAGATAAGTAGACCAGTACTTCCACCTCTTCCAGTCAGATGGGGAGTGTGTGTTTCCTAGCAACGACAACTGCACTAAACACTAATGAGACAAGAAATAAATACGCTTAAGAGCTGCTTATAACTCCTGCTGATTGACTGCTTGAAGACACTTAACTGTTTAGCACAACAAAGGGCCAAGGAAGTACACAACACTGACAAGGTGTGCGATCTAGTATGAGACCAAACGCGACTTCAGCTCATCTCGACACAGTAAACAAACAAGCATTTCCTAGCAATGACAACTGCACTAAACACTAATGAGACAAGAAATAAATACACTTACGAGCTGGTTATAACTTCCACTGGTTGACTGCTTCTCTCAAAGTGTATTTCTTTACACTGTCTTATGCTAACGCTTGAACACACTTAATTGTTTAGCATAACGAAGGGCCAAGCAAGCGCATGACACTGACAAGGCATGCAATCTAGTACGAGACAAAATGCAACTTCACGTTAATTAGAAAATTACACTAACTATATAAAATAATTAAGTACTAAGTACTTAATTAGGTAATTACTCTGTACTATGACACCTTAAAATAAAGTGTTACCCTGATATCGAACACAACTGCTACTTATTAAAGCTTTCTCTGACCTAGTGAAAATGGTTATAGTGTCAAATATTTTCTGTGGTATTCCAATTATGTTTAACTTACAAATATTTAATTTAGAAATAAGTTTGTGGTAAGGTTGTTTTCTTTTTTTTTTTTCTCTTTGATTATTTATTTATTTATTTTTTTTTTTTTAATTGTTGTACTAACATTGTCTCAATGATTCCAGTATATTTGCATTTTTTTAGTAAAATACATATATTTTTTTACTCTTCACAGGTTTAGTGATGTGGACACACTTAACATAATACGTCTACTAATGCCAGATTTTGCTGTCTTCCTGTCTACACTGTTCATCCTTCATTGGTGTAAAGCCAAAAAGCCACATCATAGCGAAAACTGCAGGGACCTCTACAACAGTGAGGTAATGAGCAAATTGTTATTGTATTGTTGATTTGTAGAGCAGGGCTGCTTAGTTGTCTTCCTAGAGATCCAGCTTCCTGCAAGCCTAATAAATCACAACTGGGGCAGCTGATAACGACCTTTGGGTTAACTTGAAAATTACAGCATGACTGGAACTTAACTCTGTAAAAAGGCTGAATGAGGTTACATTTTTTGATAAAATCATCCAGAACTTACAGTTAGCATGTTTAGTGTTGGCTGCTCTGTTCCTGTTTCCATGTTTGACAGGGTTCAGATGGAGAGATTTCTGACTCAGAATGTGAAGGGGAGAGTACAACATCCTCTTTTGGCTCCTCTGTTAAGAGCCACACCTCTCCTCTCTCCTCTCCTGATGTTCTGCAAAAACTGATCATATTTTTGACCAGTCTGAGACTTCTTATGTCTTCTGTAATGAACACTGCTGGAAAAGTCTTGGTGACTGTTCTGTTGGGTTTAGCAGGTAATGCATATATATATTAATGTGTGTGTATTCTGGAAAATTATTCATAGATGTAGTCAATAATCTTGTACATTTTGACAGGTATAACGTTTCCCTCGCTGACATCAGCACTGTATTTCATGGTGTTTCTTGGCCTTGTATGGTGCTGGGTGTTAGACTACACCATCTCTCTGCTGCACTTTAGCTCTTTGTGTGTAATGATGACCATCTTCAGTGGAGGACACATCCTTATCCTCTACCTCTACCAGCTGCCTCTTTTCCAACAGCTCATTCCTCCTCAGGATGGCTCTACCAGGTACAGTTCAAATTCCTACCCAGTAAACCAGTATCATTAAAGGGGTCACATTTTACATGTTTTTTGAACTGAAATGTGTGTTGGAAGTGTGTGTACACAAGCACCCTATAATGATAAAAATTATATCAGAATGTCTCATATGTGATTGAGTTGTATTGTTGTTGGATGTAATAATGAACAGCAATTGTCATTTACTCCTGACATCTGAGCCACTGAAGATGCAGAGGATTACTTTTGTCTTTGAAAGGAATGCACCCTCCGACCTACCTAAATGCGTCTATGTTAGCATGAATAATTTTTTAATCATTATATATATATATATGTATATCTTTGCAAATCACCTTTTCTAATAATATGCTAATTAGCACGTTTCATGACAAATTCGACTAAAGTTAACAGTCTCAGAGAACTGCTTGTTACCCCACGGAAGAGAGGGGAGAGGTGAGCAGAGCTCATTAGCATTTAAAGGGACATGCACCGAAATTTGTTGCTGTGAACAGAGCAGTTTATGACAAAGTAAAAATATTTTTTTTTATTTTATTATTTATTTATTTTATTTTTTTGAGAAATTTTAACCACGGTATGTTATAGACTTTTCATTAAGACCCTAAGGAATCATATCAACTTGTGGACAATGGGCATCCAATGACCCCTTTAAGTAAAGGTCAACATTATTTACATCAAGTACACTTTACAAGCAAAAATATATGTATAAATAAATACATTTTAAAGCTTAGAATCTTGGCGTTACAGTTCAAATAGGGATTATGACCAACTCTAAACAAATGAGTTCAAATTTGTTGACATCATAAAAGTGCTCCATTTTCATACTTTTGAAAATGTGAACTGTAAAATTTTTAAATTTTTCCATGTTTTGTTCAGGGTTGGAAAAATAAACAGCTTGAATATTCGATTTCTACACGTGGGCGGGAATTAAACGCCCCTTTCTGCTGACTGGACAGCTAAATATCAAACCTTGCAGTCATCGGTTCATCCTCAGTTTCAAGCAGAATAATAGTCCTCCGATCCGCTGCTGCAGTTGTACAGATTCTTAACACGTTTATTGCAAATACATTTCATCTTTTTTCATCAAACAACCAGACTAATGAATGGCTCGACACAACCCATACCGGGACAGAGCCTAGATGTTTCTGCTGCTGAGAAAAGAAATTCAAAAGATGGCGCCATCCACGGAGCCATAGTGTACATGTGTACTAAAACTTTAGTCTCTTGGCTACCATTTTAGAAGCTGCAATTCCACAATAAATAAATAAATAAAAAGCCTGCCACAGCAGCAAATTTAGCATGCTTTTAGGTCCAATTTTGTTGAGAAAAAACTCAACTCAACAGAGCTACTGTACCCCGTAAGTCCCGAAATTCAGCTGCTGTATTCTCTCCTCTCTTTTTTCTCTGCATAGCTGTTGATTATTTGTTTTGCGTGTTGTGCTTTTATTGAGTAGCTCATCTAACAACAGAAATGAGAGATTTACACCAACAATGTGATGCAGCTGCTGGGCAATCAACCCTGGTTGTGGAGTAAATGAAAACACTATGGAAAATATATTAGGATAATATAAATGACCCTCTTAAAATCCAGTGAAGGCATAGTCCCGCCTCCAGTTAATGATACGCATGTTTAGGCATGAGGTTGCTGGCTCAAAATTATATAAAATGTTTAGGCTTGGATTTGGTTTGCAATTTGGATTAATTTTATAAGATCCCATGATAAATGCAATTTAAACTAATTCGGAAGTGCTTCTTGTTGTAAATGTTTTTTTCTGTCGGACTTGTGTATGTATGTTTTTTTTTTTTTTTTTCCCTTTGTTAAAAGCTGTTACATGATTAAGCAGTGTCACATATAGGTTTGTTTCCCCTTGTATTTTATGTGGTAACCACTGGGGGGTGCTCAGGGCATATATTTTTCTTTCTTAGTTTCTTGCCTGACCTGATGTTATGTTGCAAAGCGAAAGTAAAAGTTTCAGCAAGTTACCTGCATTCTAACAGGACAGAGTGACATGTATTTATTTAAATGAACATTTATTTTATAAAGAACACTGAAGCAGACCCTGCACAGGGTGAATAATCAATTTTTGAGCCATCGATTTCAACCAATTCAGCACCATGTCCATGGACAGCACCCGGTAACGTCACACGTAAGAAGGTATATCTTAAGCAACCTCCTAAGGTATAGTTCGGGGAACACACCTAGAAAAGGAACACCTGTAGTCAAGATATACCTTTAGTGTCTTTGTAGTGTGCTAAGAGACAACATTATCGGGAAACGCGGCCCAGATCATTAGTAGAGTCTGCAAGGATTATACTGGGTGTGGCCTATAAGGGAGAAATATGTGCACTAGTTGGGAGTCCCCAGAAAAGGATTGAAAAGTACTGCTCTAGAAAACACTATATTATTAAAATGAATTTAAATAATCAGATTTTGCATTTTAGGACATTATTAGTGAAATTACTAAGTACTGTTTTAAGTCAAGGGAGCACGGTCCTATTCCTTTTTGCATACCAACCACTGACACTTCTGTATTTGTTTGCATCTAATATTTCTGTCTTTTTGGGTTAGGTTGTTTGGTTTGACAGCGCTCATCCAGACTAACATGTCAGAACCATATATTCTGGCCCTGCATGAAGATGGTAGCTGGCCTGCAATGGTTCACCCACTGGTGCTCCTACTGCTGTATTTTTCAGTCATGAGTTTACTACATAAGTGGACTCAGGAGGTAATAAAATGCACTTCACACAAGCATCCATAAAAACATGGTACGTGTCAATCTTGCTTCTGAAGGGCCATCTTTCTGCAGAGTTTAGCTCTAGAACATCTGCCTAGTAATCTTAAAGTCCTTGATTAGCTGGTTCAGATGTGTTTAATTGGGGCTAAAGCTGAACTCTGCTGTAAGGAATAACTCTTCGAGCCGGATTGCACTGCTATATAGAAACTATTTGAATTAGATTTTAGAGGGCGTTTACATAACATCCTTCTCAACAAAATATTGAAAACTTTTTATGCATTTTTCCATTCATTTACATGACAGTGGCATTTAAGGGGCCTGAAAACTTTTGAAAAGCTGTTATTTATGCCGTTATTGTGTCTGTGTAAAGCTCAAAATCATGTGAATGTGTATGTGTTCAGTCTGTAGGCATGGAAAAATGCACATGTGCCCAGTATAGTCCCAGCTAACAAAATGTGTTCCAAGAATATTTTGATAACATTCCCAAGTTATGAAAATGTTATTTCTAAATGTTTTGTAAACTTTTAAAAGGTCCATTTTTTTTTTTCTTTTTTTAATGTTTGAAGAACATTATATTTAAATATTTGGATATATATTTGGATACTAGACACTAAGTTTATGGAATTTTTGCAGCTGCAAAACAAAAAGCTGACAGAAACAACAAGTGCGAGTTGTTGCTATGGAAATTATACACAGTCTCATCTCATCGCATGGTGTTAGATGTGAGGTTTTACCCTATCTAAAAGCACACTGACCACATTATAAATGTCAATGGAACAAATCTACAAATCTACAATGGAACAATGATTTAAGTCACTGACAGTAAACACAAGTAATAATTATTGTCTAGTGTCTCGTGGTGAATCTTTTGTGTAAACTCACATGAAAAATAAACACCCCCAAGAACACCTCAGTTATTCAACTTTGCAATCCAAAAATATTGCTTAAAACACAGAATTAATAATTTTATATGAGGTTGTATTCATGTTTATCTGTCTGCATTAATAACCTGAATATATACTATGCGCAGGAAAATGTGGAAAGTTTTGCTGAAGCCTCCGACATCCTATCCAACTTCTCCAAGAGTCACCATTTCTCCCCTGAAAGAAAAGAGGTAAGGTAAAATATATCAATATTATCTCCTTGCCAACATTTTCAAAGGACAGGCACCAGGATAAGGGTTGAGAAAAACTGCCAGGTGAAGTTGACAAGCAGTAGACTCTTATTTACTAGACAGTTATTAAAGCAGGTTTGTTACTTTCTCAGGTCTTTTGTGATTCCCATTACTACATAGTAGTTAGTCGATGACTTAACCACTAGTGAAGTTTATACTATACTGCATCACCAGGCTTGTGAGGTAGGCATTATCTATAAAATATCAGCAAGCGAACAGAATAACAGCATTCTAAGCAGAGAGCACAAATTCATGTGTAGCCTGCATCATTTTAACTACTGTTCCAAGTCCAAGATGATTCAATATATTATTTAAATATATATAAATATATATATATATATATATATATAATAGCTTTTTATTTTATTTTTATTTGTTTATTTTTTTAACCACCCCAGATAATGTGCAAAGAAAACAATGTGGGAATACAACCCTCTTGTTCTAAGGCCAGTAAAGGCCTATTCGGATCTCCATGTTCAGAGAGATGAGGGAGCTCAGGGTCATGTTCAGCAGTGTCACCAAGCACTCACACTGGGCCTCATTTATGAAATGAACGTACGACAGAAAATTGGACGTACGGTCAGGTTCACGCAAAACTTGGAATTTATCAATATGGACGTGAACGGTGGCTACGATCAAATCTCACATCAGGTCTGAGCTTGTGTACGCGTTTTTGAGTTAGCCTGAATTTGTGTGCAGCAAAGAGAACTTTTGAGTTTTATAATGACGGCATTTTGTTCATTTACATTATTTTCCTGATCAACAAAGAAAGCTTTTTCTTTTATTCTTTTAGGGCGTTAGATGTATGCGCAAATAGCAGCATAAACAAGAATTCACACATCGTCGCATCACCCACCTGCTACACTTTGGTGAACAGAGAAAAACAGAAATTATAAAAGGAATAAAATAAATAGGGCTAGCAACACAAAATATATTTCTCTTAAATAATTAACAGACTAACAAAAGAAAAAAAAAAACTAGGCAAGTATAGGCCACTTTCATTTTTGTGACACTCTTAATGCATTTTATTTGTTTTAATGTAACTGATTGTGCAGGCACCTCACATGCACACACACTTTTCAGCATTGCTAACTTGACATTTCTGCCTTTAACCAAACTAAAATGAAGACATCCAAACATAAAAGTTGCACTCCTTAATTTAAAAGGTCCACTGTAAAATAAGTGTGCAGACTTGTTTACATCGTGGATAATAGTTTAGCAACCAAATGTTATGTGGAAAAAAATTTTAATATTTGGATGCCGTTGAGAGAGGCTTGTGAGCCCAATGCCGTTTAGTTTTGCTTTACTCATATATTCTTTTTAGCTGGACATTTGTATTCTGTATTCACCATAGCTTAATTTAGTGTACTTTATAGTTTAATATAAAATTTTATAGCTACTCATTTGTCATGGGGCGGGGCACAGCCCTCCATCTACATTTGAAGCCATATCAACAAACAGAATATCTGGGGCTTAGCATAGACTTTCTCTCTTACAAAGTCACACTGACAGAAGGGAGAATTACATCTATTACACAATGTGTTGACCACTTTCAGATGGGAAAGTGGTTCCGTACAAACTGTGCTTACAGATGCTGGGTATCATGGCTTCAGTGATTTCTGTAGTACATTTGGGGCTGCTCAGAATGAGGGATTTTCAGCACTAAATTGCACATTTATGTCTGTGCTCTTGACGGCATCTCAAGTGGCCAGTAAGAATTACTTGTGTGTGTCAGAGCATTGGGAAAGTCCTGCGACTTTCAGAACCGGGATTCCCTTGGGGGCAGTGTCATTGAGAGTTACTCTATTAACAGATGTGTCCTTAAAAGGCTGGTGAGCGACTCTAATGGCAGAGCAGTGAACGCTGTGTGGCCTCTGCAGCAGATTCACAAACATATAACTTATTCTGAGTTGCTAGCAGTGTACCTAGTGGTGTAACATTTTCTGAACTTCATCAAAGGTCAGCATGTTTTAGTGAAAATAAACAATCCCACAGTGATTGCTTACATCAATCGATAATTTTTGGTTTTAATGGCAAATTCGATTTGGCAAAGAGGCTGATCATGTGGAGTGATACAAAGCTTTTGTCCCTCAGGGCAACTTGAGTTCCTGGGATTTTAAATGTATGGGGAGTGGAAACATCATCCCCAGGTGGTGAACCAGTTATGGCAGAGGTACGGTCAGGCTGCCGTAGATCTCTTTGCCTCGCAAAAAAACGCTTACTGTCCTCTGTATTTCTCTCTAGCAGCTGAAAAGGCACCAATAGATATGTATACTCTATGAGTGGGAGAACAATGTCTGTCATTGATTCTGATAACTCCATGCTGGCCATCCAGACATTGGGTGGCCAAGATAGTTCAACTGCTGTAAGGCCAGCCATAGCCCCTCCCTCCACGGAGGGATTTGCTGTCTATGGGCTTGGCCTGTGAGAGGTGGAATTTGAATGCAGCAGGTCTGCCTCCCTCAGTCATACATACTAAACAGAGTGCAAGAGTGCCTCTTCTACTCACTAGCTTTATTCCAATAAATGGCGAGTCTTTGAAAAATAGTGTGCATAGTGCACATTTCTAACTAGTGTTAAGCTTGGTGTGGTAGCCCTGGCAAACATAGATAATAAAACAAATGATTCTTGTGGCTCTTTGGAGCAGCAGCAGCACATACAGTCATGTGAAAAAGTTACCCTTTTTCCATGGTATTAAATTTCATGGTTTTCTGTATCAGGACATAAAAAATGACCTGTTCTTTGGCAGGTCTTAAAATTTGGAAAACAAAACCTCAGATAAACAACATTAAATGACATATCATACTGTGTTATTATTTAATTAACAAAAATTAAGCCAAAATGGAAAATCCATGTGTGAAAAAGTTAGGAAGCTCTATGATTCAGTTGCCTGTAGATCCCTTTTTAGCAGCAATAACTTGAAATAATAATTTTTTGTATGACAGTCTCTCACCTTATTCTGGTGGAATTTTGGCCCACTATTCTTGCTTGTGTGCTTGGGATCATTGTCCTGTTGCATGACCCAATTTTGGCCCAACTTTAGCTGTCGGACTGATGTCCTTACATTTGACTCTAGAGGTGCCCTGGTCCTTTGGCTACAAAATAAGTGCAATATCATCAGCCCTCCACCAGCATGTGTGAATTTTGGTATGAGGTGTTTGTGCTGATATGCCCATTAGGTTTTCACCAAACTTGGTACTGTGCATTATAGCCAAACATCTCCACTTTGGCCTCGTCTGTTCAAAGGACATTGTTCTAGAAGTCTTGCAGTTTGTTTAGATGCAACTTTGCAAACCTAAACCATGCTGCAATGTTTATAAATTGTTAGAAGTGGTTTGATGAGCACAATTTTTCTGAAGTGTATCTGACCATGTCCAACAGGACTACAAATCCACAAATACATTTTTCTTGTCGTATAGATGTATTTCCAATTGAAGCAAAAGGTTGGGATTAAGAGCTCATGAAATATGTAATCATAACATTAAATGCAATTCATTTACCCAATTTACAAATTAAGAGAACAATTTCATGTCTTGCTGTTTTCTTAAAGATAGCATTGCCATTTTGTAAAAAAAATTGCATTCTCTGTTGTTGTTGCCATTTTTTAGGCCTTGATGTTGGTGTGGAAGAGGACATGGCAAGACCATGAAGGTTCTGGGCTGAATTCCCTGATTTTGGAAGATGACTACCCAAATTGCTTTGCTTTTTCTCCATATACACAGAATGTCTCTTACTGTACATCAAAAAGTAATTGAATGTAGAAAGTCTACATTATTCTTGTGTACACACACACACACACACACACACACATATATATATATATATATATATATATATATATTTATTTTTTATATTTATTTATTTATTTATTAGAGCTGGATCTTAAAACTGCATTGCATGTCACAATTACAGTAATTTAGAGATAACAGATAACAATACCTGACATTTGATTTCTACACATCCTCAGACTCACAATTACACATTTCTATGGCACTATAAAAGTCTAAACAGCACCTAAATTAATCAGGTGGTACAGCAGTCACATGGTCAAAGTTGTAGCTCTCTTCACTGCTTACAAGTTGTCACAATTTCTGTGAGCATGTGAATACTTTGGTGTTAATAGTATTGCCATTAAAATGCATAATTCCAAGGACATGGGCAGCTCTGAATAGAACGTTGCATTGTAATTTTGAAATTATGGTAATTACGATAAGGTGGGACTGTGAACCCCCAGGAGCTGACTTTGACATCACCGATGTACACTGACCAAAATTATAAACGCAACGCTTTTGTTTTTGCCCCCATTTGTCATGAGCTGAACTGAAAGATGCAAGACTTTTTCTATGTACACAAAAGACCTATTTCTCTCAAATATTGTTCACAAATCTGTCTAAATCTGTGTTAGTGAGCACTTCTCCTTTGCCGAGATAATCCATCCACCTCACACGTGTGGCATATCATGATGCTGATTAGACAGCATGTTTATTGCACAGATGTACCTTAGGCTGGCCACAATAAAAGGTTTATTGTTTATTTAGGCCTGTGCAATGTTGGTCCACTCCGCTTCTATGGCTGTGCGAAGTTGCTGGATATTGGCAGGAACTGGAACACACTATTGTATACACCAATCCAGAGCATCCCAAACATGCTTAATGGGTGACATGTTCGGTGAGTATGCTGGCCATGCAAGAACTGGGATGTTTTCAGCTTCCAGGAATTGTGTACAGATCCTTGCAACATGAGGCCGTGCATTATCATGCTGCAACATGAGGTGATGGTCGTGGATGAATGGCACAACAATGGGCTTCAGAATCTCATCACAGTATCTCTGCACATTCAAAATGCCATCAATAAAATGCACCTGTGTTCGTAACATACGCTTGCCAATACCATAACCCCACCGCCACCATAGGCCACTGGATCCACAACGTTGACATCAGCAAACCACTCACCCACACAATGCCATACACGCTGTCTGCCATCTGCCCTGTACAGTGAAAACCGGGATTGATCCGTGCAGAGAACACCTCTCCAAAGTGCCAGACGCCATCGAATGTGGGCATTTGGCCACTCAAGTCAGTTACAACGACGAACTGCAGTCAGGTCAAGACCCCGATGAGGACGACGAGCATGCAGATGAGCTTCCCTGAGATGGTTTCTGACAGTTTGTGCAGAAATTCTTTGGTTACGCAAACCGATTGTTGCAGCAGCTGTCTGGGTGGCTGGTCTCAGATGATCTTGGAGGTGAAGATGCTGGATGTGGAGGTCCCGGGCTGGTGTGGTTACACATGGTCTGCGGTTGTGAGGCCGGGTGGATGTACTGCCAAATTCTCTGAAATGCATATGATAGAGAAATGAAAATTCACGGGCAACAGCTCTGGTGGACATTCCTGCAGTCAGTATGCCATTTGCACACTCCCTCAAAACTTGCAACATCTGTGGCATTGTGCTGTGTGATAAAACTACACATTTTAGAGTGGCATTTTATTGTGGCCAGCCTAAGGCACACCTGTGCAATAATCATGCTGTCTAATCAGCATCCGGATGTGCCACACCTGTGAGGTGGGTGGATTATCTCGGCAAAGAGAAGTGCTCACTAACACAGATTTAGACAAATTTGTAAACAATATTTGAGAGAAATAGGCCTTTTGTGTACAAAGAAAAAGTCTTAAAAGTCGTCGTCTTTTAGTTCAGCTCATGAAATATGGGGGCAAAAACAAAAGTGTTGTGTTTATAATTTTGGTCAGTGTACATCCCTGATTTATAGTTCATATATGTTTATTACATTTATTTTGCCCACATTTAATAATCTCTCTGTATGCTTGTGTTAATACAGGCACAGAATATACTGTGAAGAAGGAAAACTGTGGTGGAAGGAATGGAAAATTGAATGACGTAGATTCTCTATCTTCTACTGATGCATCAGGACCCAGTGCTTTAAACCAGCTTGGACAGGTCATAATGAAACAGAGCTATTTAATTGCTCTCATCATCACAATGGTATGTAATGTTTGCGGCCCTAATATATGTTGCTTTGTGATTGAAACATAGAACAAAGGAATAAGGGGTGGGACTTCATATTTAGACATTTAGACATTTCTGTGTCTGCGTGCATATGAACTGTCATGTCTTTTAAGCTTACTTTTATAACACTTTTAATGCACTATCCATATTATGTCCTTACATTTATGCCGCTAATATGTTCTTTTTGTCTTTGCATGCATGCAGGTATGGAGCATCAGCTATAACTCATGGCTTACATTAGTGTTACTCGTGTGGTCATGTGCAATCTGGATGTTGAAGGATCGGCGGCGGTACGCCATGCTAAGCGCTCCATTGCTTGCTGTCTATGGGACATTGCTGCTAGTGGTTACATTCATCAGTCAACTCCATCTTAACCATATTGATATTTTCCCTACTTTACCAAAAGATGTCTTGATTGACTTTGATGTCTATGGTTATCCAGTACCCTGTGTGCACCTTGCTGCAAAGGTATGTAAAATTAAATCTTGTGATGGAGCTTAACGAAGAGTTCTTAGCATAGAGATGCATGATTAGCTATGTTTATTACCCTTTGATTTGTATGATTACACCACTGCTGTTCCAGAGAGAGACAGCAGTTGTCATGAGTGAAACAGCCTTACAAATATTCATTTTAGCAAGGCAATTTTGTTTGTATATTACAAACATTCAAATAATCACTGAAGTATGGACTGAAGTGACCGGGCCAGACCTACTTGTTGTACTGACACTGCATGCAGTTTTACCGTATTGAATTATCTATGGTCAATTTTTGGCATTGTAACAACAAATTTTGAACTTTACTTTACCCACAGCCGAAGCTTATCCCTGTGTATGAATATGATGTGACATGCATATAGAAATGACATATGAATGGGTAACACTTTATAATAACTGCACACTGATTCATTAGTTAAGCATTAGTAAATAGTCAATTCATCCTTTATAAAGCATTGTTCAAACATTATTAGGCATTAGTAAGCAGTTTATAAATACAGCTATAAATGTTTTGTTCTTGAGCATATCTATAATGTTTAATTGTATTTTATTTTATATTTATATAAAATAATTATTTTATATTTATATAATTGTATTTTATTTTATTTTATATTTATTTTTTGGTTTGGGTTGTTGTCTTGCTGCATGGCTCACTTTCTTTTGAGGCTCAGTTCTCTGACAAATTTCCTGAGATTTTCCTTTAGAATTTGCTAGTATAATTCAGAATTCATTGTTCCATCTATGATGGCAAGCTGTCCTGGCCCAGATGCAGCAAAACAGGCCCAAACCATGATACTACCGCAACCATGTTTCACAGATAGAATAAGGTTTTAATGCTGAAAAGCAGCGTTTTTTTTCTCCACACATAATGCTTCTCATTGAAACCAAAAAGTTATATTTTGGTCTCATCTATCCACAAAACATTTCTTGTCCACATGATCTTTAGCAAACTGCAGATGGGCAGCAATGTTCTTTTTGGAAAGCAGTGGCCTTCTCCTTGCAACTCTGCCATGCACACCATGGTTGTTCAGTGTTCTCCTGATGATGGATTTATGAACATTAACATTAGCCAATGTGAGAAAGGCCTTTAGTTGTTTAATCTCTTTTTAGAGATCTCTGTTGGTGGACCACTCCTGGGGAGGGTAACAGTGGTCTTGAATTTCCTCCATTTGTACACAGTCTGGCTGAGACTGTGGATTTGTGGAGTTCAGACTCTTTAGAGAAGGTTTTGTAACCTTTTTTAGCTTTTCTACCCTTTCTAACTCTTTTCTTGAGGTCCTCAGAGATCTCCTTTGTTTGTGCCATGATTTACTTCTACAAACACGAACAGACTTTGATAGGTCCTTGTTCTCTAAATAAAACTCGGCCAGCAATGACACCTGATAGTCATTCCACTGAATAAAAACCACTCTGAACAGATGGACTATAATTTCACCTTCAAAATAACAGCAAATCCTAGAGATTCACATACTTTTGCAGCACGCATATATTTAACACTGGATAATTTTTCCTCAGTAAATAAATGAAAAATAAAATATTTTTGATGATTGGGTTCTCTCTGTTTTTTTTTTTTTCAGGACTTGTGAGAAAATCTGATTATGTGTTCAGTCATATTTATACAGAAATATAGAAAACTGGGTCACACTCTATTTTAAGTTCCAATTCTCACTCTTAACAAACCATTAACTATGACTTTTGCTTCAATAAACTACTAATTTGCTGTTCATTAGTAGTTAGAAAGGTAGTTGTTAAGTTTAGGTATCGGGTAGGATTAGGGATGTGGAATATGTTCATGCAGAATATGTGCTTTATAAGTACTAATAAACAGCTGATATGTTGTTAATAGACATGCTAAGAAGCAACTAGTTAATAGTGAGAATTGTTCCCTATACTAAAGTGTTACCGAAAATTGTAAAGGGTTCACAGACGTTCAAGCAGCACTTGTAGCTTTTCACTTGTCTTCAACATTGTTTGTCACTGTATTTTTAATACCTATTTTGGTAACACTTTAGAATACACAGGAACGAATGAGTCACACAGTATTAACATTGCAGTAACTACTATTAACCTAGAAGAAACTTTAATACTAATGAATTAGTAAGTAATAACACAGTAATAGCAGGTAGTTTACTATTATGTAATCAATAACTACTGTTTTTTTCATGCTTCCTGGAGGACTACTAAGAACTACTATATACAGGTTTACATTTAATGCAAATCATGTATAATGTGTAATTCATTCTAAAGTGAAGATCATATTAATCCACTAGTAATGACTCAGGTATTACAAAATCCTTCAGAAGGAATTGCTAATTATTTGGAACAGTATTATAAAGTGAAATGCCTGCTAAATCCTTAATTACTTAAGTCATAACTTAAGTAATTACTTAAGTCATTGAAAGCTTTTGTAAGGTTTTGGATAATAATTCCTTCTGATGCATTTGGTAACTGTTGAGTCATTACTAATGGGTTACCATGATCTTCACTTTAGAATAATATTCTAAATAATTAATAATTCCTTTAGAAGGAGTCATTATTAACCATAACCCTACAAAAACCTCAAATGTTTTCAATTACTTCATCTTCCAATGACATCATTAATTACTAGCAAATTCCAAGTCATTACTAGTGGGTTACCACAGTCTTCACTTTAGAATTAAGTATACATTATGCATTCATCACATTAATTATGAACCTGTATATAATAGTTCTTAGTAATCCTCCAGGTATAAAAAATAGTAGTTACTGATTAGCTAATAGTGAATGACCTCATTCAGCTAAGTGCTATTAATTACTAATTTGTTAATCAGAGTTCTGTGTTATAGTTATAAAAGAAGTCATTGGAATGCTAATATTGTGTACTCATCTTTTCCTGTGTAGTTATTTGGTAATAACGGTATAGCATTCCAAAATGTTATTGAAATAATTGTACCAATTGTTTAACTTTCCCATGTATTTTACAGTCTAATTAATTCTTTGCAGGTTTCTTACACATTTAGTTTCTGGATGTTACTTAGACAACAGCTGAAAGAAAGAAATGAAGAGGACTTGCAGACAGCAGATCATTTAATGGAAGTCAAAGTACAATCATGTATGCATATCTTTTTGATTTGAAATAGTTTAATTCAATTTGTGCATGATACAGAGAAAAAGTATTTTATTTTAGCATTTGTTACAAAGTATGTTTCAAATGATTATGCACTCACCGCTGGCTTGAAAAAAAAAAAATCGTGTCAGTTTTTTTTTAACTTGCCAGTCGGTATTTTAACCTTTCTGTTCCTGTGTTCTTCTCTATTATTACCAAAAAATACAAAATAAAAATAAATAATAATAATAATAATAATAATAATAAATAATACATAAATAAAATAAAAGCCTAAATCAGTAGTTACATTTTTTTTCACATTTTTTTTATTACTGTACTGTTTTGTTTTTGTCACATTTTTGTATTACTGTACATTCCAAAAAATAATGTAAGCTAAAATACCGGTAAAAAGGTAAAATGTTTACAAACATTATAAACATAAATAGGCTATTTTAGTTCCCTTCTCTCCACAACAAACCCTCTAAAGTTAAAAGTTTTTAAGGCTAAATATAAACATCATGCCAAAGCGAATTAACTTAAAAGCAAAACTGAAGCCTATACCTGTGCTTGTCTAATCAATTGCACCGACAAATCAATTGCAGCGCAAATAAGAATCCTGACTCAGGGTTTAGGAATGTACAGTGTAAAAAGGTCAGTTTATGAATACTTAGGATTAATTGTTAACCCGTGATAAATTATGAGCAGTGTAAGAAATGAAGCAAGATACACTCTTAAAAATAAAGGTGCTTTAAAAGGTTCTGCACAGCGATGCCATAGAAGAACCATTTTTGGTTCCACAAAGAACCATTCAGTCAAAGGTTCTTTAAAGAATCATCTCTTTCTTACCTTTTTATAATCTGAAGAACCTTCTTTTGACACAAAGAACCTTTTATAAAACAGAAAGGTTCTTCAGATGTTAAAGGTTCTTTATGAAACCATTTGGACAAAAAAGGTCCTTCTATGGCATCGTGAAACACCTTTATTTTTAAGAGTGCAACCCAGGATTCTGTTTACCCACCGTTAACTATTTGAGTCTAAAAAGCCCTACTAAATGTTAGTATGTTAAGTTCGTATGGCTATCTTAAAGCTTTCTGCCCCTGTGTTCACAGCAAAAACAAAAAATTAACGTTTTCCGTCATTTTGCGAGTTGTAAAAATTCTGTCATAAACTATTATTACTCATCATTTTAAATTTTCATATTTTAATTATAAGACATTTAATTGTTTTTATGTTTGTTCACATTTTAACTTTTAATTATGAACCTGCTGGAAGATTATATAGGCTCATGCATTTATTTTGAGGAGAACAGATGACCAGAGACTATACGTTGCGTTTCATAAGTTCAAAGTTGAATATATCATCTCAAATAACTCAATCACGAATTTTTAATATACACATGTATTTGAAGTAGGGAAAAAAAAGTTGAGAATAGTCTCTGTTCTTTATGTTTGTATAAAAATCTAACACCTTATCTCTGTTGCAAAATAAGTAATTTAATGTATAAATGTGTATGTTTATATTGTAGGTGACTCCAGTCAAGCTTCTCAATTGATGATTTTGTTGGGAACATTAGTTAAAGGCATTTTGGTGAAGTACTGGATCTTTTGCTGCTGCTTCATGTTCTTTTTTGTCAGTTTCTCTGACAAAGTAGCAGTCTACAAAATCCTCTATATCTGCTTATTTCTCTTCTGTGTGGTTCTGTATGAGGTGAGCTAACAGAAACGTTTTCCAAGTCAGAGATTCCTGATCCATATTCTCAGCCAAACTGCAGAGTCTCTTACATAAAAATGCTTATCTTTCCTTTCATTCTTTCTTTTTCTTTTTCTTTTTCTTTCTTTCTTTCTTTCTTTCTTTCCTTCTTTTTTAAATACTAAAGTATCCTACCTTGTGCAGACAGTGATACACAATGTTGACATGTCTCCATTTAAGGATTTAATAAAATTTTAAACCACTCACATTTACAGCAGATTTAGTTTACAAACATCTGATAAAAAAATTATAACCTCACACAAAATGACTTGCAGCAACTGCTGCCAAACAAAAACTAATTTAAAAATTAAATCAGACATAACCTAATTGAAATAAAGTGGAAAAACTCAAAAAACTTTCAGTAAACATTTTACAGACAAACACTGTTATTTTACAGTTTTTTCCTGAATTATTATTTTACTGTAAAATGCAAATTTCATGCAGTCATTGGTTAGCTATCAATAACACACATGCATCAGCTAATGTGTACATATGTATACATGATAGATAGATAGATAGATTGATTGATTTGATTTGATTGATTGATAGATTGATTGATTGCTATATGTGATACCTCTTACCTAACTCTTTTCTCTGAATAAGTGATTATGTATCAGTTTTTCATTTCACCCTGCAGTCATATTGCAAAACTTTCTGCAGTGCTGTGATGTTTTGAAACTTCATTAGTCATTACACAGAAAATGTTTTGAGAGGGTCATTCAGACACTGTATTTATTTCATTGAATCTAATTTCACTTGGAAATGTGTCACATTATGTAAGTAAAACAGGTTGTGAATTCTATTTGACTTTAATATTGATATACCGGTTGTGCCCAGGTACATTATGAAGTATGGAGAAGTATATTGAAGCACTTCTGGGCGGTTGTGGTTGGATACTCTATGCTAGTGTTGATCCTGATCTACGTGTACCAGTTTAAAAGTGTCTGTAACCTGTTCCAACAGACATTAGGCATACCAGAGGAGAGGTAAGTACTGCCATGTAGACACATAAACATTATGTGTCATAATTCATAAGCAGTCACATGTGGGTGTATTACTTAATCACTGTGTTTACATGTTTTAATGCTGTTCAGACGTGGAATGAGCAGGGGAGATCGGGGGCACTTGTAACAGGGGGCAATTTTAACACATTCAATTCCTAGAGTAATGGCACTTATTCTGAACATGTTCGGTTGGAAGCACGATCATTTCACCTAAGCAGATTTTGTCAATAAAATGCTGATTTAAAAAAAAATAATAGGTACAACAGATGCTAATATAGATGTGGCTAGCTAGCATACAAGATTTTATCATGGCTGCAACATTGAGGGCAATTGTAACATTGTGTCACACAGATGGCCCATGGTAAACACCTTGTTTTTCTGTGATGACATACTTTTCTGTTGGAAAATGAACATATTTAAATGTAAAACTACATTTAAAAATGGTTAGTGTTGGAATCTTTTTAAAAATACAGTGAATATTAATCTCCACATTATCTAATTAAGTTACTCAATCTACAGTACAAAAATACAGTATATCTATCTTGTAGCATTTCATTAGAATTTGGTTAAAGATTGTTCTTGACTCATCAGCTGATTATCGTATTTGAACAAAATATATATTTAAATAATTAAAATCTAGTTAACACTTGAAAAAAATAGAAAAAAAATAGAACATATATAAACAGAAATAGACATCTGATCTTTGAAAGCATGCAATGTCTTATATCTAAAATAATTTGAACCATATATAGTATATACAGTACTGTGCAAAAGTCTTAGGCCACTAGTATTTTCATCAGCTAAAAAATGGTTTAAAGTCAGTTAAAGTCGGTCTTTTGCTGTAGTGTGTCAGTAGGAAATATCAGATTACATTTCCAAACATTCATTTTGCCATTAATCCTAATAATCCAGTGAGATTTTTGTTTGCACAAGGAGTCTGACAACAGCGAATGCTCTGCACAGAGATCTGATCTCATCATCATCCAGTCTGTCTGGAATGACATTAAGAAACAGAACAAACTCAGACAGACTAAATCCAGAAGAACTGTGACAAAGTCTCCAGGATGCTTCAAGAAACCTACCTGCAAAGCTGCAGCACTGTTAAAAGTTTTAGGCACTTGTGTAAAAATGCTGTAAAATGAGGATGCTCTCATAAATAGATTTTCTTTATCAATTACCTTCTATTAACTAAATGAAATCAACATTTGGTGCGACCATTCTTTGCGTTTACAGCAGCTTTTGCCCTAGGTGCACTTGCGCAAAATTTTTCAGGTAGCTTTGCAGGTAGGTCTCTTGAAGCATCTTGGAGACGTTGCCACAGTTCTTCTGGATTTACTCTGTTTCAGTTTGTTCTGTGTCTTCATGTCATTCCAGGAAGACTGGATGATGATGAGATCAGATCTCTGTGTGGAGCACTGGCTGTTGTCAGACTCCTTGTGCAAACAAAAATCCCACTAGATTATTACAATTAATGGCAAACAGAATGTTTTGAAATGTAAACCGATATTTTTTTACTGACACACTACAGCAAAAGAAATAACTTACTTTAAACCATTTTTTAGCTGGTGAAAATACTAGTGGCCTAAAACTTTTGCACTGTACTGTATATATATATATATATATATATAATATAGTATATAGTATATAAAAAATCTTAAAGGGGTCATCGGATGCTAAATTTACTTTTACATGTTGTTTGAACATAAATGTGTGTTGGCAGTGTGTATACACAACAACCCTATAATGATAAAAATCCACCCAGTGGTTTTTATTTAATCTGTTTAAATAAAACCCTCTTTTTTCAAATCAAGCCATTCTCAGCATCTTGGCTGTGTGACGTCACACAGACCAAGGCCACTCCCATGATAGTTGGTTGACATGGCCGTCTTACCTTAGACCCGCCCTGAGTGAGCTGTTACAGTCCGACCATCATTGTTTTGATGCCGGAGCAGCAGTAGACAAGAATGTCTCCTAAGCAATTGAAGTGTTTTGTTGTTGGATGTAATTATGAACATAGTAGCCGTCATTTACATCTGAGCCACTGAAGATGCAGAGGATTAACGTTACTTTTTTAAAGGGAATGCGCCGAACCCTGATCTGCCTAAATGTGTCTTAAGTTTGCGCAAATCATTCATGATGCAGCTTCACCTACAGAAGAAGTGAATATAAGGGTTTTTATGAATCATTGCAAATTGCCTTTCCTAATTATGTGCTTGTTAGCAAGTTTTGTGGCTAAATGGGGCTAAAGTAAACATTTGCCTCATAACCCCACAGAAGAGAAGGGCGGGGTTAGCAGAGCTCATTAGCATTTAAAGGAACATGCAACAAAACATGTTGCTGTGAACAGAGCTGATTTTGAGAAGGTAAAAAGAGTGTTTTTTTGCATTATTATTGAGAAATTTTAACCAAAGCATAGATTTTTACTTAAGATCTTACAGAATCATATCAACTTGTGGAAAATGGGCATCCGATGAACCCTATAAATAACATTGTTAGATACTACAGCAGTAAAGTGATTACTTTGATGTAGGCTTTTATTTGAGACACAGTATGTTAATATTGCATGTTGCATGTTAAATTGCATTTAATTTCATATTATAGTCTTGTCCTTATTATTGAAAATACATAAATTGTATTTTTAATTAGTGCACCTATATGGTTGCTTCTTGTATAAAAAGATGACTGATATATTTCAAGCAGTCTGTCAATTATGAAGGAAAATATAAAAAAAAAAAAATGTTTACAATTCCCCCGGTCTCCCCACTATTACACTGCATTTACACTTGCACAGATATATATTTTTTTCTTATTCATTTTTAGTGGAATTTTGCCCCAAGGCAATGGTAATTTCTGACCCTATGCAAAATTGATTCTTCTTTCACTCATATAGCATGTACGTATAATTATGAAAAAGTTTATACATTTGAAATCCATGTGTTCACTCTGTGTCAGGTTGCGAGACATTGGGCTAGAACAGTTTGACACCATTGAACTATTTGCGCGAATCTTACTGCCAGCCTTCTTCCTACTGGCCTGCATTCTTCAGCTGCATTATTTCAACTGTGATTTCCTCTCTCTAACTGATCTGCAGACGGTAGTGCCAAGGAACAAAATTGACAGGTGTGTAAAAATAGTCAGACTCACAAACACAATACACATTTGTCCTTTGGAAATAATGACCAAACTCAGGAAAGCTTATTTAATACCATCAGATTAAAAACTCCACAACATTCAGTTCTTTGTTAATTATAATAAGGGCAATCTATTTTAATTATGTAACTTGTGTAAAACAGGGGTTTTCAAACCTGTCTTGGAGGTCTCCCATCACTGCACTGTCTGTATGTCTACCTTATAGAACACACCCAATTCTGCTCTTTCAGTCTCTAGTAAAGTTAAATCAGGTATGTTAGATATGGAAGACATACAAAATCTGCAGTGCTGTTGAGCAGTGTTTCCCAGCCCTGTTCCTGGAAGCCATGGCTATCCAATCCTGGTCTTGGACGGCCATTACACTACAGATTTTAACAGTCTGCCCCAAAACACTTGCCTGGAAGCTTACAGTGACACTGAAAACCTTGATAAGTTCGTCCAGGGGGTATTCTGGAAATCAGGTTATGTGACATACCCAGATATGTTTAAAGTTATGTTAAGTGGACAAGCTTTCAGTTCCAAAAATGGAGGATTATTAAAATTTGAAATTAAATTTGGAGGATTTTTAAAAATTAATCTGTGAAATGCCTGTTTGGTAAAGTGATCAGCCCCTTAGGGCCTGTTTACACCTGGTCACTTAATGCGTTTTCTCTTATCGGATATCTATCTGATTTGTTAAAACGTTTCTATTTACACTTGGCCACATAAATGTGTCTTCGCAAAATGGATATAAATCCGTTCTAAAATTCCCACACAGTCAATTAAAGAAACAGATATGCGCAGCATTTTATTTATTATCACCTAATTTCAAGACTAAAGGAAGTTTCAAGACTGCAACAGGAGAGAGCGTGGCATTAGCGCTGGAAGAGCCAGACATGGCAGGACTATGCAAGTCAAGCCAGTGCAGTACAGTTCTTTTAATGTTATTCTTTGAACAGAATTATATAAAATTGTATGATATAATTTCAGAGAGGAAGACCTGAAGGAAACACTGAAGGGGATTTTTGATATGTGAGTATTTGATTTCCATTTCCAAGTACGAGCCACTGGATAATAGATGTTGAAAAGATATCAAATTGACATCAAAAAATTTGAGGGAGTATAATGCATGCATTGAAAGGATTTTTCAGTGGAGCTCTGTTTGAGACGTCCCTATTCTCAAGCTCTTATGCAATATAGAATTGCGCGTCTCAATCTCGTTACGGGTCTGCAACTAAGTAATGTGTTTGTAAGCTGTAATTCACAATTATTTTAAATGACATATATTTTTGTATATTCAGCTTAACATCCAGACTTGGTTTCACTTGTTTGATTGTTTGGCTGCATTTAATTCTGAGGAATTAAATGATGTGCAGTCACCTGGCTTTGAGAATTTTAGATGTCTATATTAATCTAGCAGAGGGATTGTAGCTCCGCTCCTAAAGCTCGGCCATTTACTGCGGGCGTCGTCAGGCTCTCCAATAGATAACTCTCCTTCAGACTGTTATCTGTTGATGCCTTCACTTGCCAGAGCTCTGCTAGGATAGTGTATGTGAGTTGTAGGCTCTATGGGAGCATCCTAACAAGATGTCCTGAGGGTGGAGCGTGGTTAGGCCTCCTCTCATTTTAGAGAGTTGTTATGCTGAGGCCTCTGCTCCTAGAGCTCGGCCATTTACTGCAAACATCATCAGGCCTCCTTTCGCTGCAGAGTTATTTGTTGAAGCCTCTGCTAGGACTGCGTCTATGAGTTGTAGGCTCTATGTAAGTCTTTTTACATAATGTCCTGAGTGTGGAATATAGTTAGGCCTCCTATCGTTTTAGAGAGTCGTTATGCTGAGGCCTCCGCTCCTAGAGCTAGGCTATTTACTGCGAGCATCATCAGGCCTCCTATCCACAAGTTTCTGGGGGGTGCTACTGTAAAAAAGAATTGTGAGCTTGTGTTAAAGGGCATTCCAGATGAAGCCTTGATTTGAGGTTTGTTAACGTAGAAATCACTTTCGCAGAAGCCTCACTTTCTGTCCAGTCATGTGCGCCATTCACTTTGCATGTTGTAATTTTCAACCCCCAGATCTGACTTTGGAGTACATTCTCATTGGGAATTATTTAATATTTACATTTTTAAATACCCAGTCATACAAGTAATATGAAGAATACAAATTATTTCAGAAAAATTAAATATTTGCCATATACGCAATTAATGTATGTGTACAATATTCTTCTATTACATCATATTGATATTCGTACTGGCATTTAATGGCACTATTTAATGGGTAAATTAATTTATCAGAGTCAGAAATTCAACAAACAAAACAAACACACGTTTAGGCTTTTATTTGTGCATATAAAATGAGTCAATCTATGGAAATTGTGGTGAATGCTTCTTCTGACGGAGCTTCACAGGTTTTGGCTGCTTTATTTTTTACTAACCACCAGATTGCACTGTTTTCGACCACTCTTGAAGCTTTGAGTCTTTTCCTGAAACAGTCAAGAGGAATGTCTGTGTGTTTCACAAGGCTTCATTTGCCTGTCACTCCTGTCAGCTGTTGAATGAATGAATGAGTGTCACGTCCTACTTGTTTACTTAGAACTGGAAGATGCTCCACCTTTTGACGCACGGCCTCATGGTGCATACACTGTAAATCCTAACTAGTTAAGCTTACTTAAAAAAAAAGTTTGGAAACCGATTGGAAAACCGGAAAATTGGAAATCGATGGAAACCGGAAAACTGAAGTTAAGTTAATAATTAGCTGTAAGTAAAGAAAGCAAACACAACCTAAGTAAATTAAATTACAAACATCAAGTTACTTTAACATAAATTCTAGTTAATATACTCTAGAATATTTATTAAACTTACTTAAAGTAGCCGTACTACTAAATCTTATTTCATTAACTTAACGGTTTTATATTTTGTTCTGCAAATATCTTCAATGCTATTAGTCTCAACATGACTTTAATCTGCAATTTTAAGCTACAGAGACTGAAAAAAAAACATGCAATCGGTTTTCACAATTTTTTCAAGTAAAGTGAATGTAATTTTATTAGTTGAACAAGTATGGACTGCACTTAACACAAGTCTAAAATTCTCAACAATTTTTTTTTTTTTTTTTTTTTTTTAATAGACAGTATTGTGCTGTCATATTTTCAGAACAGGCACTGCAAACAGTAGCAGCATAGCAATAAATAAATAAATAAAAAATAAAATAGGGCTTTACAGCCCTGAAATACAAATATTTGGAAAGGCTTTAAACTACCTAACAAGGACTGTAATGACTTACTTGAACCATGCACCTGAAATTAGTGCAGTAACTTCGAAATCAATGTTTACAAAGTGAATGTGCAAAAATCAAACTCTTTACAAAAAAAAGTAAACGCAGATGTAGGACGATTTTAAAGTTGGAGAAGAAAATGAGATGGGGGTTTTTCAACCTACCCTAACTGTCATGAAGCGGAATACATAGTTCACACAGAGATAGACAAGACCAGCATTTGAGGTTACGAAGTATATAAACTTTTTTTTTTTTTTTTTTTTTAGAAAATAACCAATCATTTCGCTGGATAAGACCATTCTTCCTCGGTGGGGATCGTTTAGAGCCCTTTGAAGCGGCATTTAAACTGCATTTTAGAAGTTCAAACTCACGGGCACCATTGAATTCCAGGATACAGAGAAAAATCCTGAAATGTTTTCCTTAAAAAAACAATTTGTTTATGAGGAAAGAAAGACAGACATGAACATCTTGGATGACAAGGGGGGAGTAAATTATCTGTAATTTTTTGTTCTGGAAGTGAACTTCTCCTTTAAGAAAACAAAACACCAATAACATTACTTACAAAGCACGTCCTGAGAAACTCAACTGAGTCATCCCCCAGAAGAAATGGAAGACCCTGAAGCACTGCAGTGCAAACATATGTAACTTTGGATGACTATGAAAAAGGAGAGACAAGTACACAAGTTATAGGTCAAAGATAACAATTATTTGCAAATCATGATTCAGAGATGACATAAAGAAATACCATTGAATCAACTTGTTGCAAAATTTCATTACGTTTTCTTCCCTGCTTTCTTCCTTTTTTCCGGAAAATGTCAATCAAGCGAGCAGAATGTGTGTCCAATGCAGCATAGAGCTCAGATCTCAGATTTTTTCCTGAGATGCGGTTGAATTCTGCTAAGATTTAAGCACAAACATGAAGTTGTTAACATTCAAACACACAATTCATAAAGAACAAGAAAACAAGAACAAACAAAAAAAAAACAAAAAACAAACCAAAAAAAAAAAAACAGGGAAAGGAAACAAACCATGAAAGGTGCTGGCCACTTTTCCAAGATCTCACAGACAGGAGGTTCAGAGTGGACTATTTCTCTATGTCTCAGGGCAAACGTACTGTCCATCTTCTTCCCAATCAAGCTCATGTTTGGGGGCCTCTTTTTACATTCTTCTACTAGTTCTTTTCTTATACTCTCTTGACTTTTGTCATCTTCCCCGTTCTGAAAGTCTGGCAAGAAATTTAATTCAAACCGCCTGCGTTTTTTGATGGCTGACTTTGCACCTGCCATTGTTGCACCTCTCTTTCCGGCAACAGCAATATCACTACAGCCGGATTTACGCAACTTTGTTTTGTAGTTGGCCATCTTAAATTTTCGGCTGTTCTTCCAGCCAGCTGAGGCTGTGTGGGAGCCCTGCTCAGTCAAACAGGGATGAGCTTTAATCAGAGCTGCAGCAACTTGGGCAAAATCTTCATCCCTGGGATACGCCTTATAGGGGTATATGATCCCTGCAAGTGCTTCCAGTATGCCATGCTTTGTCTCTTCCAACATTCCAAAAACAGAGTTGTGCCGTCTTTCATTAAAAGCAAGGTTTCCCTGATGGAGACAGTACTCAACATGAACTGAGAATTTGGGTATTTCAAAATCCTCTGGCCATTCAAATTGTCGTTCAGCAGACAACTGCTCTGATGTATCAGATCCAGAGAGAAGTACAGTGTCAGCTTGACTTGAGGAGGGAGATGTGTGTAGAGGAATTATTTTCAGTGTTGCCCTCTCTGGCAAATCATTAATGTCACTGACGTTACATAGCGCATTACTAAAGTCAAGGTCTTTGTATTGGACATTGAAAATGTATGTGAGTTGCAGCTTCTCTTGCAGCGCTTGTTTCAAAGCATCAACATCAGCTGGTTTTTCAGGAATGATTCTGGAATGATTCAGGAATGATTTCAGGAATGATTCTTGTGCACAATACTGTCAGTATTGTGCACAATAATGCAAAGTATCATCGACATGGCTAAGTGAAATTCTGAAACATTAAGAAAAGAGCAGAAGTAAAAATGACAAGAAATAATACAATAACACAATGTCATTTAGCAGCAGATGTAATACTTCAATGTGACATAGCACCGGCCTCGGACATTATAAGCAGCCAAAGGGAAGGGATTATTTAGTTCAGAAGGCAGGACAACTTGCAGTGAATGTAAACTGCACAATTTATAACAGCGTAAATGCTCAGTGTACCATGCAGTCTGAGGTTTGCAGAGGAACATAATGTGAGTGTTGATTGTCAAGATTCTCTCAATCCGCATGAATTCTGGCAAACCTGAACAAGATCCAACTGAAACCACCATGTCTGGGCAGTACTTAATCCCATTAATGTAAACACTGATGAAACTAGCACAGTGCAACAATTAGGACTCTGCAGCTTTAGATAATCATAACAACATTTTCAGGAGAGGCTGTGATAAGGGAACTACAGACCCTGTCCATTTGTACTCTTGGCTTGAAAAAAGAACTGGCATCCATGTGACAGGCAATTGTCATTTGATGCTTTTTGGCCAGCATTAGGGGGACATTTTTGAAGTTGTGTGCATCACGGATCACTTTTTTGAAAAATGCATGCTTTCCCTCAAGCCTGATTGTCCATAGATTCCTCAATAGTCATACGTTCTGATCAGTTGAGGATAATGTTCTAAATAGTGATGTTTGGGACGTAGCACAAAGTTTGGAAACACCTCTTAAAGCAAAGCTCTGTGTTCCGAGATCTTCCAGTTCAAGAACTCCACAGTGTCATCAGAAAAGTGGCTAGACAAAGTGAATTCGACTATATCTTTCAACAACATTTGAATTTCCCAGGTAGATTCATTCTCTCTCACTTCATGGCCAGTCAAGAGTGGGAGTAGCCTCAAAAGGGCCCAATTTTCATGGCCGTTTCCCCCTATTGTTTGTTTGCTTGTCTTGGCTGTGGCTGGTCAGTCCTGTCTGAAAATTTGTATTGGAATTGTTTGATGGCACCATTTAAGGTATCCAGGGAAAAGTAACATTTGCCAACTAAATACTGCAAACATAATGCCATCTCTACAGGAACAACACCCTCCAAGAGATCATTCAACAGGTCTGGGGGGAAACCACCAATTGTGTTGAAGTGTTTCAAATTGTCACTTAATGGACAGCTACTCTTCACGCCATACTGTGCCACCAAAGTATTATCCTGCAAAACATCTTGAACATGCTGTTGGTGTTTTTCTTTTGTCCTCATTTCAAAAGTGCCTTACCTAACTTCCTTGACTTGAATGTCTCAACATATACTCCCTGCTCTTCAAGACATTCTAAGTCTTCAATTACTGGGTGGAGTATTTTTGCGTAGCCATGTTGCTTAACTAAATTTGTTTTACACAGAAGAGCTAGCTGAATGGTAGGTTCACAAGAACCCAGTAGATGGCACACATTTTGTGTTTTTTTTCGTGACGTTCCAAATGGATTCGCCACTTCAAAGTCATCTATGTAGAGATTAAGGGATATTCTACAGTCATCTGCAAAAAATGAATTATTCCTATAATGTGTACCATCCTTGTAACTGCTGTACCCCCTTGATGTCTCGCCTGAAGCCATCACCTCATCAAGAACTTCCTGTTTATTTAGCAATTTCTCCAACATTTGAATAATTGGAATATAGACATAACATTGCTCATCCATCTATTCTGTACTCAACAGGAAGAACAGCTGGATATTCCCTTACGAAGTATGATGCTCTCCTCTTGGTTGTAGAAAGAGGACCTCCTTCATTTGTACAGTGTAACAGCACATTGCTGTCAGTAACTGCCCTGACAAGCTCTTTTACAACTGTGCTGTCTACGTCCCCATAGTGCTTTTCAATTGTTCCAACTTTTGTTTTGTGTCATCCAAATTATCTTGTTCCTCTGCCATATTACATTCATCTTCACTGCCAGAGCTGTCAGCAAGTGGATGAGCTGTATCTTCTTCTGTGAGACCAGGTTGAGTGCTTAACATAATCCCCAATTTAAAATGTTCATGGCAGTGGTGCTGGTGTGTCTTACTTTTATGTCCATTAAACGTGGAGTAAACGTTTGTCTCAAATGAACAGTCTTTGAAAGGACATTGACATATTCCTCAAATGAGTACGCAAATGGGTAAAATAATCTGACGTGCTACATGGCTCTGTTAAATCACAAAAATGGCACTTATAACAAACTAAAGCATGACCACAGTACACTGTACATGGAACAACTTGTGAATATGGAACAACTTGTGAATATGTTCCATGGCTTATCCTCTTGGTTGTGGAAAGAAGTTGTGCTTAAGAAGTTGTGCCCTCTTTTCTGATGTGTAAATGCAAAACTTACATTTCCACTGCATAGCAGCTCCTCATCTATTGGAATTCTGGAAAGAAAATTAAAAAACAACTTATTCCATCAATCAAATGTCAATGGAAAGAAAAAAAAAAAAAACAGATGCAGTGTTTCTGTTTGTTTTGTTTAATTGTGAGACACTTATTCAATATGAACTTTTATTTTAAAACTAACACTCTTACAGTTTATTTGCCAAATGATTTACTTTTTCTTCCCCCAACGAGCCTACTGTGTTTTAAATTAAGGGAGACACTTCCAAAAGGACTGAAACAAATAAAATAATTCTTAACAGTTTGACTTAAGGAGCTGTACATTTTCTTACATCAGGACAATAAGATATGCTTGGTATTTTAATGTGACATAGTATAACAAGAATATATATAGCCTCCTTAAGTTACTAATACCTGTCAGAGATGGAATGAGGACTGTATGACAAACTAAACTTAAAAAATCACCTCAACATGCCCGTTTTATTTGCTGCCTACAGATAACGTTACCGTGATCACCATAATGAGCACGCATGTTTTCGTCTGGCTTAAATGGAGTTCAGCACTCCACTCTGTCGCTGTCAAAGAACAACAACAAAAAAAAGATTTCAAAATGTCTACCACAGATATCTGACTGAATTGCGTGTTCTTTAGAATGAATGCAACCGTGTCTTTGTGCTGCTTTGTTTGAAAGTGGCACGCCCAGTTCTTTTTATAGCATATAAATGATGCTTACATTTTATGAAAACTATTCAGTCACAGTCACAAAATTAAAAAAGAGGTCATCATTTGACACGTAGTGTAGAATTGTCACTGAATTTCAAAAAATTCACATCACGCATTATCTTGATCAATCATCAATTCAGTTTACCTGTGAGGGACCGAGGAGTCAAGGAAAGGAACATCAATTTTTAACAAAAAATACGGGTCTTTATTTAAACCCAAGTCACAAAAAAAAACTTACACTCAAACTTGTTGCAACAAAATAGGAAAGAAAGAAAAAAAAAATCAAAAAAGAAAAACTCAAACAGCAAACTGACAGACTACAACTGCCTAACCAAATAAACAAAACAGACAACTTTGTAAAGGAAAAGATGGGCCCATTGCAACACAAAAAGGGGAAAACAAATACACATTACTTTAAACACCTAACACTAAACTAATAAAACAGAAATCAAACAATAACATTTTAAACTAACCTTAAAGAAAAATAAATCTAACCAAAAACCATAAATCACATAACTAAAGAAATCAAATTAATAAAAGTTTAATTTCCCGGCTCCCCCGTGCCAGCTCAACAAATGGAACGCCCGAGCGGAACCAATAACGCTTAAATTCTTTGTTCCTGCCCGGACTCCAGTTTCCGTCGTCAAGGACACCATTTCCAACCGTCTCGTCCACAGCTAAACGCCACTTCTCACCGACAAACTTCAACTCAAATAGAAACAGGTATAAATAACAAATACAACGCAACCCATTTGTGTGCACTTCAAATGAACAGCAATGTAAATAAGAATGCTATAAAGATATGCAAACAAAATAAAAAAATTAAAAAAACATGAATTGTTTTGTGATTACTATAAACTATCATTACTCTTGGAAATGGTAGATTACCAAATTCATGTAAAATGTATGCGTGTGGATATGGGTGGGTGTGTGCGTACACAGGTGCGAACAAGAGACACGAGTGCGTTACCTCTACCGTACATTACCACTCCTGTGCGGCCACACATCGGGCCGTCACATCTCCCTTTAAGGATGTCGCTGGTACAGCGGGAGAGATAATCAGCTGTAACATTAGCTTTACCAGGCACATGCTGGATCTTGAATCTAAAGGGCTGCATGGCTAAATACCATCTTGTGATGCTCCCATTAGTATCCTTCATTTTCTCCAGTCACTGCAATGCCTTATGATCGGTCTGCAGGATAAACTCACGGCCCAGTAAATAATACCTTAGGGAATCCAGTACCCACTTTACTGCCAAGCACTCCTTTTCCACAACTGAGTAATGTACTTCTCTTAGGAACAGTTTACGACTAATAAAAGCCACTGGACGTCGCCCTTCTGGTGGTCCCTGCAATAGGACTGCTCCTATGCCCCTCTCAGAGGCATCAGTCTGCACAATGAAAGCTTGATTAAAGTCAGGATTATGAAGAACAGTGTCAGTTGTCAAGGCTGTCTGAATATCCTTGAAAGCCTTTAAACTTTCCTCTGTCCACTGCAGCTGATTCGGGCGACGTGCCCCTACCATGTCAGTAAGTAAAGCAGCTCTACTAGAAAAATTTGGAACAAACCGATGGTAAAATCCAGCCATACCCAAGAAAGATCGCAGGCTTTTACGTGTCTGGGGCACAGGACATTTCTCCAAGGCTTGAATTTTTCCCACTTGCGGTTGTACAACACCCTGGCCAATGACATATCCTAGATATTCGGTTTCCTGCTTGGCAGGCCTGTCTTTTCCAAACACCCCAAAACTTCTCGGATTTCTGCACATGCTCCTCCCAGGTGTTACTATAAACAACAATATCATCAAGGTATGCAGAAGCAAATGTTAGACCACACAATACTTGATCCATTAACCTTTGAAAGGTTGCCACAGCCCCATGAAGGCCAAACGGTAACACTTAAAAATGGAAGAGACCTCCAGATGTTCTAAATGCAGTCAGTGGCCGAGAAGATGGAGTCAGTGGAATCTGCCAATACCCTTTAGAGAGGTCCATTGTTGTCAAATATTTAGATTGGCCCAAGCAATCAATTAGATCACTGATGCGTGGAGTCGGGTAAGAATCAAACTTAGACACTGAATTCAAATATCGGAAATCAATACAGAATCGCATACTCCCATCCTTCTTTGGCACAAGAACTATTGGATGACATCACTCACTGTTTGAAGGCTCAATAATCCCCAGACGGAACATTAGATCCACTTCTTCCTTCAAGGTCTTTTGAAGACACTCAGGTATCCTATAACTCTAACGTTTCACCACAGCATCAGGTCTCAGTACCACATTGTGTTCAATCAAATCGGTAAACCCAGGATATTCAGAAAAAACCTTTGAAGTAAAGAGAGCTTGTACCTGTAATTGCTGGGAATACGTTAGATGATCTAGACTGATGTCCCCAGGAACAGCCTGAGGCAGATACTGATCATCTGACTCCCCCTCTTCAACACGGCGAATCATCAGAGACTGTGCTCTCTCAGGTCGGGGAACCCACTCCTTCAACAGATTGACATGCAAAACTCTACTGGAACGATCTTGACCGGGCATACTGATTTCATACGTCGTGGGGCCAAGCCGTCTCTTAACTTGATAAGGGCCTTGCCATTTCGCTAAGAGCTTGCTTTCTTGACTAGGCAACATGACAAGGACCTTTTGACCAACCTCTAGATTTCTTTGTCAAGTCCGCGGATCATACCAAGTCTTCTGCTGCTCCCTGGCCTCCGCCAAATGATTCTAAGCCAAAGTGGTCATTCTCTGCAGATGTTCCCTCATTTGTAGCACATAGGACACAACGTTGGTGGGCTCTTCCCTTCTCCTTCCTCCCCACATCTCTTGAAGCAGAGCCAATGGCCCCTTAACCTCATACCCATATAACAACTCAAAGGGAGAAAAGCCCGTAGAGGCCTGAGGAACCTCCCGATAAGCAAAGAGAAGATAGGGCAGCCATTGATCCCAATCTCGACCGGTCTCACTTACAAACTTCCGAAGCATCTGCTTCAATGTCTGATTAAAACGTTCAGTCAGTCCATCTGTTTGAGGATGGTACAGGGTGGTACGAAGACTTTTCATCCCCATGCACACAACAAATAGGTAGTTTGTTAACTGAGCTGATCAATGCTGGTGGTACAAATTTCCTATTTACAAGAGTCTGATCGCTGCCGGTGTCAATTAAAGCAATCAGTTTTTCACCATTAATTTCCACACTTGCAGTCTTAGAGATGCTTGCGTTTCTGATTACATCACGTCTTGGTATAACACACAGCTGTGTCAACTGAACTGGGTTCTTTGGACAGTTTGGCTTAGTATGCCCTTCTTGACCACATAGATAGCATATAGGAAGTCGTTTTGGAGCAAAATTCAGTTTGGCTGAAGCAGGTTTCCCAACAAGGGGCTTACGTGTCCCCTCGGCTTTCCTTTGCTGAATCTGCGGCATATCCAAAGTACGGCGGTCATTACCAGGCCTCCAGGCCCAGGGCTTACTCTTCTCCCTGGCTGCGACAAAAACATCAGCCAAAGATGCTGCTTTTGCTGCTGTTTTTGGATCCCTTTCTCGAATCCACACCTGTAGTTCAGGAGACAGCATTCTAAGATATTGCTCCAGAATAAGAATCTCACTCATCTCCTCCACAGTCTTTCCCTTAGGGTGGATCCACTTTCCAAACAGTTCTTTAAGTCGATTGTAAAGCTCTTTTGGAATCTCAAAAGGATCTACTGATAAAGAACGAAACTTTTGCCAATAAGTCTCAGTATTAACATCATATTTCTTCAAAATAGCAGACTTCACTTTATCATAATTGGTAGACTCATTCAAATCCATATTGACATATGCTGTTCTTGCTTTACCAGTCAGTAAGGGGATTAAATACCAAACCCAATCAGTTTTGGTCCACCTACAAGCAACTGCAATCCTTTCAAAGGTATCAAGAAAATGCTCCACATCTTCAGTGTCACTCAGCTTCTCCAATCGAGGTATCTGAGACAATGGTGGACCTATATTGTCCTCAGCTTGATTAGAACTCCTTTGATGAACTGAAGCTAAAGATTGTCCATCAGAATCTAAAGGGTTCACGTCCGGTCTTTCTGGGGCTTCCTGACCAGCCTCAGAAATATGAAGAATAGGAGAAGTGCATGCCTGGACCTCCATTTGCAATAAACTGAACTGGTGCTGGAGAGCCTTGAAGCGCCGCTCTTGATCCGCATGCTCTTGCCGCCTCACAGTCTCCCGGCCTTCTGTCCTGGCCATATGGGCTTGAAACAAATTTGCTAGCTCCGTCACTGAAACTTCCATATCTTCTATTACCTCGCCTCCTCCAGCTCCTTCCTCCATTGCCTGTTCCTCTCCCTTTTCTTCATCTTGCTGCAAGGGAGGAATCTTAGGCATTTTTTTCTTCAAGGCATGACTCGTGATATAAACTATCATTACTCTTGGAAATGGTAGATTACCAAATTCATGTAAAATGTATGCGTGTGGATATGGGTGGGTGTGTGCGTGCACAGGTGCGAACAAGAGACACGAGTGCGTTACCTCTACCGTACATTACCACTCCTGTGCAGCCACACATCGGGCCGTCACATTACCTATACACTTCTGTACAAATTAATTAATTAATAGTACTTCATAGGCAACCAGACAGCTGATACTTACAGATATTGAGCGGAAATTAACTAGTTTGAAGAGAAATAGCTTCAAATAACGAGCAGTGTTCAAAACGTGTTACTGAAAGTTGTTAATATGAGCTAATAAAGTCCACAAAAAGCATGCACCTAACAAAGTGTAGAAAAACTAACAATTATTAGGACAAAAATATCAGATAATTAGGTTAAAATTAAAAGAGTTTACCTTAAGTTCACCGAAGTAGGTCTCACTCTGAATCCTTAATCCATCTGCATTGGGTGGGGGTGGGGTGGCGCGAAGGAAGAATCATCCCCGACTACGCATGCGTAACAGCACGTCTTAGACATTTTGAGTAATTTTTACTTAAATTACATTAGTTATGGGAGCTATGTGTTCCAATATTTCAGCAACAATTTAAAATTTGTAGTAAACTCAACATTTTGGTTAAAATCAAGTAAACATACTAGTATTTCTATAGTAAGGAATACTATTTGATTTTACAGTGTAGGAAACTTCTGGATTGCTACAGAGAGTTATCTGTTGAGGGCATAATGGCTGCAAAGGGGTCACTCACGAGCACCCTTCTGAATGCTAAAATGATGAATAGGACACCCTTTGGTCTCATGGACATGTGCAGGCAGCGGGCATTGTAAATCTGTAAGACCGCGAGTGCACATTAGGTGTTCCATTTGGAGCCTTAGAGGCCTCCGCAAGAGCTCTGCTTGGACCGCATCTGTGAGTTGTAGGCTGTCTGTGAGCCTCCTTACAAGACATCCTGAGTGTGGGGTGTAGTTAGGCCTACTCTCATATTAGAGTGTCGTCATGCTGAGGCCTCCACTCCTAGACCTAGGTTTTGGTTAGGTAAAAAGCAATGTTGCTAGGCTGACTCTCATTTGAGAGGTATTGTATTTAGGCCTCAACTCTGCAAAGCTTTGTGGGCCATTCAGGCTTTCTGTAAGCTTTCTTCATTGCTGGCCTCAACAAGAATGTAGTTAGGCTTCCTGTGGAGGCCTCCGTTTTCAAGAAGCTCCAGTCTATGGTGTTGCTGGTGCAGGGTCTTTGACTTGCTGCAGCCATTTAGGCACTAATCCCTGCAGCATGGTGGTATGGGTATTCAGTTCCTCAAAAGTGCTCTCTAGGGGATGCAGTGTAAAATTCCCATTCGACAGAAAAATCTCAGGTTATGCATCCCTTGCTTTTCCATGCTTCAGGAATTCCTGCACGTCTCCTTCAGACAAGAAGTGGATGATGTTTTTTTACAGGTGCCCTTTTATAATCTTGGGCGCATCTCTTGTGATGCCAAATGCCAAAGCCAAGGTCATTGTTGTGTTTAGACTCATGCTTCAGACACCGGTCATGTCTAAGACATTCCTCAAGAGCACCCTCTAAGGGACGCAGCGTCTCATTCCCCTTCTCAGGGAGCCATGGTTACATGCATAACATGAGACGATTTATTTGGAAACTGATTAGACTTAGATTGTTTTAGACTTATTTAAACTTTATGATACTATAATGAATGTTATGCATAGAACCATTTACTGAAACATTTTCACAAATTTTAACCTATGCAATCTAAAAAATTTGTTGTCTTGTGCCTCTCACTGGCGGACAATATTGGTATTATGGCCTTCATTTATCCTTTCCAATGATATAAATGGCTGACATTTTGTAAATTGCTGTAAGTGTCATGGCTGTGCCAAAGTAAAAGGATGCAGAGACTAGGTCAGAAACTAGGTCACACAGAGCACATGGAGAGAAAACACACAAACAGCCCTGGGGTGTGATAGTAAGCACCTAGCGCATCAGAAATTCATGAAGGTTGGTATATTTACTGGTTGGCATGAGTACATTTGAAGGCAGCAATATATAGGCTACTGTAATAAAAGAGGCATCTTTTAATTTAACCTGTACAGCCAAGTCATGTCATGCAGCTTAAAAATGTCAATAATATTATTTGGATATATTAAAATGAAGGTAACATTTTAATGATATTTAAGTGTTTTGGAGATCACGTTCTTTTGCACACTGATAAAGAGTTTATTCATCCATATGCAAATATAATTACTTTTTTTTTTTTGGCATTTTCTTGGTGCAAGTCATTGTTCTGAAACATTTATGCTGATTCAATTTATGTCTATTGATGTGTCATCCACATTAATATTAACCGTTGATCCCTGTTATGGGAATGCTGAAACCCTCCAAAAGTCTCCATACACTACATCAGTTTGTACATTTAAATGCAAAGTAAAGGAGGGTCAATAAATATACCTAAGGATATGAAGCACAATGTTTTCAGAAACATTTTTCTCTGTAAAAATTATTTATATGTTATTCAGAGTGATGGAACCTGATAGATGTGGTTCCCCCTAGTGTACAACATTAGGTCATGTTGTAGTCCATTGGCCATTTTGAGTTGGCAAAAACGTATTTTCTTGATCTCCTCCTGGAAACTTCTCTGGGGCGTTAAACCACTTGACTGATTTAAATGAAGTTTAAATTAGTCAAACCGTTTAGAAGATATACGGCAATATGGCAATTTGTAGCCATGGCTCCATACACTTATTAAACTATATCTTGTAAACCATTTGATGTATCCATTTAATGAATTATTTTTGTCATTAGAGTCTCTAGATGATACATGCAAAATCTGGCATTAAATAGACCAATGGTTTAGAAAGAGTTAAAAAAAAAAGGAGGTTTATAAGAAAAAAAAAAGCAGTATTCTTATCTTTGATTAACTTTCTTTTTTCTTTCTTTCTTTCTTTTTTTTTTTTTGTTTACAAAGTACTACAGATAAAAATGTATAACTATTCCAAAGAAAGAAAAAAAAAAGTATTGCCCAGATCTCTGCTGGAAAGGAAATATAAAGACCGGCATGATTTTGAATCCATCCCTCAGTGGGTTGATGATTTTGGCTTCCATTGACCATTGTCACATAATTTTGTTCTCTACAAATTAGTATATACAATATGTATACTGTAAGTGAAGATTTTCAACTTGAATATTTCATTCAAGATACAATGTGTGTTTTAAGTTATTCATTAATATATATATATATATATATATATACACATATACATATACATTCCTTCAAGAGACCAACGTCGTCCAGTCTAGGGTTGTGCTGTAGAAGCTCAGATGGTGTGTGTGTGTGTGTGTGTTCATTGCAGACCAGGTAGCTGGTTCTTTAATATAATCTGCATTACCTGGATCCTATGGTCCCCAAACTTTCCCCCCTAAAGCACCTTCATATTTTACACACTATGAAAACTTCTTTAATAAACATTGACTTTGGTTTTACTCATTGCAGGATGAAGAAAAACACAGAGAAATTGAAGAAATGGTGAGTGAAGGATGGACACGAACTTAAGTTGAGAGTTTTTTCGAGCAGTGATTCCCAACCACATTTCTGGTGTACCCCCAACACTGCACATTTTGCATGTCTCCTTGATATGACACCCATTTCAGTTTTGGAGTCTTTTCAAATAAGATGATGAGTGGAATAAGGTTTGTCAGGAGTGTAAGGTGACTTGCTTAATGTGTAATGTTTGGAGTACTCCAAGAACATGGTTAGGGATGACTGTATTGCAACACATACAAATTTATACTCTATCACATCTACTGACAGTGTTTGCAGAATTTGACGACACTTGCCCCTTTTGAGCACTATTACTCGGGACTAAGATCTTTAGTGTTGATGTAACCTGCTGTGCAGCAGTACAAACTCCAGACAGTGTCTTTGAATATGCTTGACAACATAGTGCATGACAAAGATGACATGGTTCTTTACATAATTTTTCTCTTTTATATTTGGTTGTTCTTATGTGCAATTGAGAAAACCTCCCCTCTGTTACTGCAAAACAATTTTTATTTTTATTACTTCAGCTATAATGGTATAATGTCTTTATTTTTTCCCCATTAAAGGTTGAAGGAAAGGCAGATCCATGGGAAAAGTAGTGATCAGATTTCATCTTCCTCCTTGGATGAACATCATGAAATAGAATTAGATGATGATGGTAAGACAAGTTCCTACAATTTGCTTTAAAGATTACCATACAAATGATCCACAAGCTCTCTGCGAGAAAGCTGTTATTTACTGAACAGCGTCTGTTTTTTTTTTCTCCAACAGCACATTCTCCTTTTTTTCCCACAAATAAACTGACCTTTTGAATTTCTAGATTAATTTTGCCCATCTTTACCTGTGCTGCTGTTACTGAACATTATCATATTGCTCCACCACATAGCTGCAGTGCTTGTTATTCCATTGCCTCAACAATTAAATGTGGTGTTTTAGATGCAGAACTGTATGCCATACTGCCACAATCAGTAGCTGCTCTTAGCACTGTACAGTAGACTTACGGCTTGCTCCCTATTTAACTCCTGTCAAACACCTCAGTACATTTATCGCTTCTTTTCATTCGTCTATAATTTTTTGAATATGAGCTCTAAAATTCAATTTTGAATCAATCCATATTGCCAGTGTGTGTGTGTGTGTGTGTGTGTGTGTGTGTGTATATATATATATATATATATATATGTGTATAATAGAGTTGTCAAAAGGTGCCGGGTTCAGTACTTTCGGTACTGAAATTTTAAAAACATCAATTTCCCGCTCACATTTGAGCGCTGTTGAGACGATTTTTAACCATTGCTGATTGGCCATAGTGTTCACGCGCCCAACAGACATGACTGTGATATATTATATTATATTATATATATTATAATATATCACAATATCACGATATATATATATATATATATATATATATATATATATACAGTACTGTGCAAAAGTCTTAGGCCACTAGTATTTTCATCAGCTAAAAAATGGTTTCAGTTAAACTCAGTCTGTTGCTGTTGTGAGTCAGTAGGCAATATCAGTTTACATTTCTAAACATTCATTTTGCCATTTAATTATAATAATCCAGTGAGATTTTTGTATGGAGCACAGGCTGTTGTCAGACTCCTTGTGCAAACAGAGATCTGATCTCTCCATCATTCAATCCAGTCTGTCTTAAGAAACCTCAAAAATGGAGGCAGACTAAATTCAGAAGAACTGTGGCAACATCTCCAAGATGCTTTAAGAGACCTATACCTACAAAGCTACAGTACTGTTAAAATTTTTAGGCAGTTAGGCACATAAAATGAGGATGCTGTCAAAAACAATGTCATAAATCGATTTTCTTTATCAATGAACTTCTATTAACTAAAATAAATAAGCATTTGATGTGACCATCCTTTGCGTTTAAAGCAGCTTTTGCCCTGTGTGCATAGTTTTTTCAGGTAGCTTTGCAGGTAGGTTACTTGAAACATCTTGGAGATGTTGAAACAGTTCTTCTGGATTTAGTCTGTTTCAGTTATTCTGTTTCTTCATGTTGTTCCAGAGACAGACTGGATGATGGTGAGATCAGATGTCTGTGTGGAGCACTGGCTGTTGATCTCACTTTAAACCATTTTTTAGCTGGTGAAAATACTAGTGGCCTAAGAGTTTTGCACAGTACTATATATATATATATATATATATATATAAAATAACAAATAATTAATAAAATGGCATTAAAAAATGTGGGAGTTTTTAGTAAGTAATCTGTTTTTTGTGACCAGTATGGACCGAACTTTGAAGACTGATGAGCCAACAAAAATTAAAGAAATAAATAACTATTAAAAAGAATAGCTGAACATAAGTTATCTTGTGTAAGTGTAAGTTAATTTAACCAAGAAACTGTAATTGGGACATGAATTTACATTTATTTAAAACACATACACACACACACACACACTGAGGACTTTGCCTCCTCATTTCAGAAGACAACTGCACACCAATTATAATTATAACTAGTATTTAAGTTTAATTATGTTGGCTTGGCAAAGCCAACATATTGTTATTGTTTGAGACCAAAATTTCCAAGTCTAACTCATCTCAGGGCTTTAATGCCACAGGCCCCAAACTCGGCAGAGACATGGGCCCTGATGTCGAGAAGTGTGCTTTATCTTTTCAGACTGATCAGATGTACAGTTTTCCTATAATTAATTATTAAAAATCAAAAATGTCCCATAGACTTGCAATGGCTGAAAAAAATGCACCCTCCAGAGGAGCAATTTCAAGCCACTAGAGGGAGCATCCGGCTAACTCCTCTCATTTAGTTTCACTTTAAAATCAGTTAAAAATACAAATAAATACATACATTTCATTCATACTGACAAGCTACACCAACATATCTGATCATTATCAGGTCCAGGGGCTCATGAATGATGACTGTCTTGCCAGAGAACAGTGTGAAAGATCATAGATCTGTGACCGCTTCGATCAGCGAGTGAGTTACGTACGTGCTCACTAATCTACAGCATTTGCACGTCTTTTCAAGTCTTTTACACAAAAATATTCTAGCGACTGTATACAATCCACCCATTAGATCACATTAAGAGCTAAATTCAGGTGTTTGTGAGCTGTTTTATGTAAAACTGAAAGCGGCATGTCGATCACGCGATCACTGCAGCGTCCTCATTAAACATCTTTATTTGCACGTGTTACAGCCTTGTAAATGAAAACGCTCCAGCGATAGCACACAATAATAGTAGAATAACATATTAAACAGGTAAAATTAGTGCTATGCTTGTCAGTTATTCTGTGTATATGCAATGCAACGCGTCGCGGCTCGCTGCTCTCCGTCTGCGCTCACAAAATTACATAATTTGCAGCTTTTAAATAAAAATACTCCAGTGATAGAACACAATAATAATAGAAGAACATATTGATGAGGTAAAATGACTGCTTTTGAATGCTTTTGAGATAATCTGTGTTTAACTGCAAAACGCATTGCGGCTCGCTGCCCTCTGTCCGTGCTCACAGATCTACATCATTTGTACCTGTTTTATAGGTTTTTAAATAAAAACACCCCAGCGACAGAACACAATAATAGTAGAAGAACATATTAAAGAGATAAAATGACTGCTTTTGAGGTATTCTGTGTTTAAATGCACAGCAACATGTTGCAGTTCGACAAAACGTTTATGTCTCATGTTAAATTGTTGAGAAATAATTCGGAGCTGGATCATTATGATCATTATTTGAGCATTAAAGCGACCACATTCAACAGCTGCTTTCTGTCTTCAGTGTTAATCCATAAAAAAAGAAAATCATTTGTTTGTTTTGGCTTCTTATATGCATGTATTTATTTATTGCTCTAACAAGAATGAATATTTAATACAAACTATGCAATGTTATTTTAGGCTTCTTCCATTTCTGCATCTAAACACTTAAAAATATGAAACCTGCCCTGTTGTAATATTGTTTTTTTTTTCAAATATAAAAAATAGTGGCAATTTAATCTTAATGTGGTTCAGAGATTAAGGGCATAATGCTAATACTGTCCACATGAGGGAGCCACAGGATAGCTAATCATTCAAGATCTCAGTTCAAGACTGAAAATATTTCATTTAGGTGACTAAATAAAAAATGCATATAAATTCATTATATTTTCATAACCTTTAATATAGCCCAATATAGTAAGCTTGCAAAAACTGTCATCTCCTAAATGCTGGTAGACCATTACTTTATTTTTTTATATTTCTGAATTTGTCAGACTTAACTGCAGTGTTGGGAAGGTTACTTTGGAAATGTAATAGGTTACAGATTACAAGTTACTCTATTTAAAATGTAACAAGTAGTGTAACATTTCAGTTACTTTATTAAAGTAACCTTCAAGATGCGCAAATTGAAATTGCGAATTGAAAATACACCAAATGGAAACACGTCAATTTCGCAAAAACTCCCATATATCGCAAAAGAGTTTTTACGCTCGCATGAGATGGTTTTTCAGGCAATTCGAAAAAGGCATATTTCACAAAACTGCACTGGAAACGGCTTTTTCGCATTTACAGGTCACGTGGCATATGTAAACAGGTATATGATCATTCTTCAATGTACTATAAACTCCAAGAAACACTTTATACGTAGCCGCTCTCAAGTATAAGGGGCTTTCCCTGATATTAATGCTTAGACTATGTACGCTGCACACATCTGCGGCGCGTAACGGCTCCGACACAGTCACCGGAGCTGATGTTGTGTTTATACCAGCAGCGTCGCACACGTTTCTAAAGCGGCTTTTGTAAAGATACACGCATACACCTCTTTCCAAAATCCGTCCAAATCCCACCAAATCCGTTGCCATGACTTATTAAGAGAGGAACAAATTACATTTTAGTCGCATAACATCGGTTAATGGAAACTTTGTCATTTTGCAATACTTTTTTATCTACATTTATAAAATATCGCCAGAGTTTTGCGCAAATCTGTAATGGAAACGTGCCTAATGTCTGGGAAAAAAACAATTAATCTTTAAAAATAAAGTATATGCATAAACCCAAATAGAAAATAAAACAATTATCGAATAAGCATGTGTCCTTTTCTTTGTCCTAAACTCCTGAAACATTGGTGTTTCATTTTAGAACAGTCAATGCAATTTATGAAAGAAGTCAATTAAATCTGTATGTGTGTGTGTTTGTGTGTGTGAAAATTCAAATGTAACCCCCTTTGTAATCATTAATATTTTCAAAAGTAACTGTAATTTAATTACACATTTTTCTCAGTAACTGTAACTAATTACAGTTACATTTATTTTGTAATTTTTTTATAATTTTGTAATCCGTTACATGTAACTAGTTACTCCCCAACACTGTTTAACTGAATGTACAAGTGAAGAAGGGACACTATATTAGTTATCTGTTTTCATATTGTGCATATAATAGTACTCACATAAGGACTTCACAAAGGATTTTACTTGAAAAGAGATCTGTCCATTGAATAGCTAGATTGTCTACAGAAGCCTCTGTGCTTGGACGCCGATGATCGGCTTGAGTTAAACCGCATTGTTTCAGTTACCTACTGTGTCGTTGCCCACAGTGCTTTAGTGACAAGGTTTTAAAATAGCAAAGAGGAAAAACAAAAAAGACATGACTTATTTTGCATCCAGCTAGCCAACTCTGTTGAAGCTGCTGTCATAGCCTCAAGAACGCTGCACGCACAGTACTCTGGCTCTTTTGCCCCAAGGCTGCTGAGGCCAGCTTTGCCAAGCCAACATCAAATTTAGTTCACTAACTTTAGCTTCTAGTTGAAAGTAAAATACTTTGCACATGGAAAAGACAGTACATGCAGGAAACCTAATCCACACTATTAGTTAACATGGGCCAACAGGGTTGCAATTATAGACTATTTGTTTAATTAAATGTAATGTATGAAATGAGCAAATTTGAGGTGATCTGTCACAGAACTGACATAAATAATAAGTAATCTGTACACCACAGTCATCATGTGGACACCCACAACCTTGATGCTCTTCTTGATGCTGTACCTTATTTCAATTAAGTAAATTGGACAAGGGAAAAAAATCCACACAGCGTGCTTTTAAAAATTGGACTTAATTCAGTATCCTGATAGAATATGTGCATGTATTGCAGTGAAGCAGTGGTTGGTGGTGATGGGCAGGGTGCATGAGTTGACGCTGCAAGCTGTTCTGTGGTTATGGAGAGGTCAGGAGCTGTGCTGGAGAATACTGGAGCTCCACAGCTTTAAACTTGTCTCTACAGCCATCATTTGGGTATGCGTGCAGGAGGTAAGACATAAACCAGTGTACAGCCTACACATACAGTATCTATTCAATGTTGCAGGTAAACACACTCTTATATTCATATATTTCAGGTATCACTGATGAATTTGTTGTTTTTGGTGTTGTGGACATATGCTCTGCCATATTTGAGACTGCGGCCTTTGGCTTTCAATGTGTCTTCTGTTTGGGCCTGTGTGATGGTTGTGTGTAAAATGATGTACCAGCTCAAAATTATCAAACCATCTGAGTATTCTTCAAACTGCACTGCTGTAAGTATTATTTATGTGACTGCAGCCTTAGAAATGTTAATTTTTGATGTACTTTATTTTACAGTATGTGCACTTGCATATAATGTACTTACTTAAGAAAGTACTGGTAATACAGGTATAAGGTAAATACATGGTTAACCGTTAAGGTTAGGTTAGGGGTAGGTTTAGGATTAGTACCTAGTTACTATAATACTACTACTACTACTACTAATAATAATCTATATTATTCATATAATAATCTTTATTTTCTATACGGCCTTTAAATGTTACATCTCAAAATGCTTTGCATGAACAAGAAAAACATCAAAATACACCATATAAAGATTATAAAATAAGCAAAAAGAGAATAAATGCATTCAAAAAGCTAAAAAAACAAAAATACTATACTAAAATACTACTACTTTACTATAAAAATTCAAGTAAAAGCTACCCGAAAGAATTTAGTTTTAAGGCGAGATTTAAAAATGCTAAGATTTTGCTTGCCTTATCTCAACTGGTCAAGAGTTACTTTTTATTTGAAAATCTTTGTGTGTTGAGCATCTGTGACTTTCTTTCAGTTTTGCAGCATTTTGCATGTTGGCTTGCTGAAGAGATAATCAGCTACTCATTTGCGGTGATGTGTGTCGCATTAGTGCAGTCGTATCTGACTATAAAGTCATATAGTCTATAACATGTTCTCACACATTTATTTATTTATTTTTTATTTATTTATTTAGTTACATTTTAGGGGGAGTATGTGGTTTCCACAACCAGATGCATTTACAATTGTCCAGTTTTGTCTGGAATGTGTCCCAGACCACCTCCTGAAATGGTTTGAGTAAGCTGAGTCAAATCAGTCTCAGAAGTGTTTCGGAGGGCATTTGCACAAGGTTATTTCATGATTGGAGAGCTATCCAATCAGAGAAAATGCATGAAGTGACCAGGTGTAAACAGGCCCTCAGATCCAACTAGATTACATCAGAATTCTCACACAGAACTCATTAGTCCATTTCAGAGAACGCATTAGATTACTTCAGATCCCATTAGAACTCAAGGAACCATATTAAACCTTAGTAAGTGTTCATGTGTAGTTAGCATGTTCTAGTATGTTGGTGACATGATTTTAGGTGTTTATGGCTAGTTGTTTGACATTACATAGATAGTGAGGCACACTACTGATAGTTTCTAATGTTGCCAAAAGGTGAGTGGTTAAACAATATATAATGCACAAAAACATTTGATCTTATTAAATGTCCAAATCTATGTATTCAAGTTCTTTAATAGTCCAACTTTTCCAAAGGGCCTAACATCATGTAATGAGAGTTCCACTGGTGATAACAGAGCAGAGCTATTGAGGAATTCAGTTCTGTATTTGGCACCAGTGGATCCAGCAATATGGGTTGGCGGACTGAGGAAATGTGAGGATCGCATCCTACCCTGTCTCTGGGTATTCTGCTAAGTATTTTATTATTATTATTATTATTATTATTATGGACTATGATGTGATATTAGCTCACTTAAGTACTGAAGACCCAAACCATTTACATTGGGGGAACAAATTATTTGATCCCCTTGCTAATTTTGTTTGCCCACTGACAAAGAAATGATCAATCTATAATTTTAATGGTGCGTTTATTTGAACAGTGAGATACAGAATAACATCAAAAAATCCAGAAAAACGCATTTCAAAAAAGTTATCAATTGATTTGCATTTTAATGAGTGAAATAAGTATTTGACTTATTTGGCAAAATATCGCATTTGGCAACCCGAACCTTTAGCTCCCTCCACAGATTTTCTATGGGATTAAGGTGTGGAGACTGACTGGGCTGGAATACCCATTAACAAACCCATTTTCAATGAGGGAAGGAGATTCTCACCCAAGATTTGACGGTACATGGCCCCGTCCATCGTCCCTTTGATGCGGTGCAGTTGTCCTGTCCCCTTAGCAGAAAAACACCCCCAAAGCATAATGTTTCCAGTGCCATGTTTGATGGTGGGGACGGTGTTCTTGGGGTCTTGGGCAGCATTCCTCTTGATTTTGGTCTCATTTGACCACAACACTTTCCAGTTCTGGGCTGATTCCTCACTGTTCTCATGGTAAATTAAACTCCACAAGGTCAAATCTTGCATAGAGCCCCAGACCGAGGGAGATTGACAGTTATTTTGTGTTCCTTCCATTTGCGAATAATCGCACCGTTGTCACCTTCTCACCAAGCTGCTTGGCGATGGTCTTGTAGCCCATTCTAGCCTTGTGTAGGTCTAAAGTCTTGTTCCTGGCATCTTTGGACAGCTCTTTGGTCTTGGTCATGGTAGAGAGTTTGTAATCTGATTGACTGATTGCTTCTGTGGACAGGTGTCTTTTATACAGGTGACAAGATGAGATTAGGAGCACTCCCTTTAAGAGAGTACCTGTATAAAAGACACCTGGGAGCCAGAAATCTTGCTGATTGATGGGGGTCAAATACTTATTTTTCTAGATTTTTTTTACTCTCACTGTTAAAATAAACCTACCATTAATATTGTAGAATGGTCATTTCTTTGTCAGTGGGCAAACGTATAAGATCAGCAGGGGATATTTCATGTAGTCTATTCCAGCCTAACTCTGAACACTTCAGTTTGCCAGTTCAGGTGTGTTTGATTGCAGCAGCAGGTGAACTCTGCAGGACAATAGCTCTCCAGAAGGACTGGAATCCCCTGATCTAACTGCTGCTATAAAGTGAAACAATGTAAAGGATGAATAAACGAAAACATGTGCAGAAACCGAGGTCTTAGAAGATGTACAAAACAAACAAAAACTGGCAATAAAACAGGGAAACATAATAAATTGGTATTTTAATTAACAACTTTTACTTTTACTCAGTGGTGGTAGACAATAATGTATACGTCCATCTGTGAACTCAACCATTAAATAAATTGTACATTTTAGGTGACATCTTGAGTGCAGCTCTCAGTATTGCAGTAGAAATGCAGCTGAAACAATTAATGAAAGATTGTGTGTCTGAACTGAATTGGATGTCATGAATAAGCTGAGACGTCAGCTGTCAAATCTAAATGACATGATTTGATTGCAATTCTGTGATTAAATCCCTGGTTAGAATTTTTGAGTTTTATTTTTTTTTTGCATATCCTGTCTCACTTAGAAATATGTAATTACATTACAGAATTAAAATAAAAATTATTTTAAATGGTGCTTAGACTTTAACTGAATTGTCTATGTATGTACACTGAAAATAATGTTTTCTATCTATCTAATTATTTTTGTTTGTTTGTTTGTTGGTGATTCCATGTGAGTAGAATCACCTGTTAATTTTAGGTCTCCTTGTGTTTGATGTGACTGTCCATCGGCACCAGCTCCATCACCGTCTTCAAAATGGCCTTAAAGTAACACGGAGTAGAACCATATTTCAGGGTGTGACACACCAACATCTAGACCAAGGAATTCTACCCTCCCTCAAATATTTTGCTAACTATTTCTTCTACAAGTTTGGTTTGGAGGTGCGTGAAGTTGGTGTTCTCTTTCTTTCTTTCTTTCTTTCTTTCTTAAACCAACCAGAAAATGAAGCTCTTAGTCTTAAAATTTAGATTACAAGAGGGTCCTGCCAAAGACAGGCAGCACACTTAGTTAAACATGAAAACATTTGAACAATCAGGTAAATCCAAAACTAAATAATTTAAAATACAAATTCACTCATTAGGGAAACCAACTCTTAGAAGCATTTTTTTTTTCTTATGACTGATTCCAATCAAAAAAAGCATAACTAATTTCCATTTTACCTTTTTTTTTTTTTGCACAATCTTGTGGGATATTTAAAAGGTAATAATCTTGTGAATGAAGACCATAAATCCTTACACCTTTTACTGCTAAATAAGAGAGAAGCAAACCCAGAATAATGAATATGAATCTACATATTTACAAGGGCTTTTGAATTAGCAATAAACCTTAATGATCCATGATAAAGTCCAACTCCTGTAAACTATACTTAGGGCCTGAATATAGATAATATCATAATAATAATAAACGCCAACATGAAAGTAACAGCTACCAATCTCCTTTATTCTTCTAAAGAAAAATAGGACTTAACTGTTAATATAATAGATTATATTTTCTTTAAAGTCTGAGCATTTTTATTTATTTTTCAAGTATTTTTTTTCTTAACATAGTGTTGAAATGAGCATTACTTTTGTTTCCGTTCACTATTGTTAAAATGAAAATGACAAAAACACAACAAAATTATTAGAACTATTAAAACTGTTTTTGTTACTGTATACTCTATGAAGTGTTACCACAATTTTTTTTGCATTTTTTTAAAGCAAAATAATTATTAAATATTTATTGTTTGAGCTTTTGCCAAGAATGCAAATCAGAAGCTGATAACCCTTCAAGCTAGCATCAGCTTTGAAATGAATGTACAACATTTTTTGCTCTCTTTTCTGTTTTAGGTATGTTTTGTGGTGGCAGTAAATGTCATTGGCCAGCGGATGGATGTCTGTGCACTTCTGCACTCATTTGCTCTTATGGCTGTTCTGTCACGCCGTCGTAGAAAGGCTATAGGAGAAGTATGGCCAAAATACTGCTGCTTCATTGCAAGTTTCATGGTGCTGCAATACCTGCTGTGCATTGGCCTACCACCAGCACTCTGCATTGGTCAGTTACACAACATTTACTGCTGCAAAGTTGTAGTAATCTCTGCTACTGTTAAGTGCATTTTCTGCTTATTGTGCTGACTTATAGGAAAGGGACACATTTATTTATAGGTCTATAGTCAGGGGTGCACATACATTTTACAGACTGGCTCACATGAAAGTACCTGGAGATTTGGTTTTGTCCTCACACTGCACATTGTGACCCATTCAACACATTATATAATAACAGATTATTTGAATAAAATAATGATAATAATTGTTGCATTATTATTATTAGTATTAGTATTAAAAGTGATAGTATTATTATTTTACGCTATTTATTTATTTATTTATTTATTTATTTTTAATACAATAATTTAATGTAATAATACTATTATATTTTAAAATAAAAAGTGAGTATTAAATAAAAATACAATTATTTTATAGTAAACTTGGTCACACTTTATTTTAAGGTCCAAGTCTCGCTATTAACAAACCATTAACTATGGCTTTTGCCTCTGTAAAGTAGTAATTTGCTGCTTATTAGTAGTTAGTAAGGTAGTTGTTAAGTAAAGTTTAGGTGTTGGGTAGGATTAGGGATGTAGAATATGTACTTTATAAGTACTAATAAATAGCCGATATGTTATGAGTTCTTAACTAGTTGTAAGCAACTAGTTAATAGTGAGATTTGTTCCCTATACTAAAGTGTTACCGTAAACTTAAAAATGAGAGGCTAATATATATATATATATATATATATATTTGAAACTTCAAATTAGCAAGCTTTTATTTTGGTGGGTTGCCGGGGAGTAAGTTGCCAGGTCTAGTGCTGCCATTTAAAGAGTGTCAGTGAAGGACACTGTCAGTGAATGAAATGTCACAGTTTTGCATTGTGCTTTAAAAAGGGCAGGGGATCTGTCAACTCGGTGTAATTTACTGCTGAAGATTAAGTAAATGGCATCATTAAAAATCTAATTTACAAGGCAGGAATAATCTGTGTATCATTCAGTTTTTTTTATTTATTTATTTTTTTTAATATTGAAAGAAGCAAAAATGAGAAAACAGCTTCTTTTCGTTTTATTTTATTTTATTTATTTTAAGTTTTTTTTAATTAATAACAACAACAACAATATCTTGATTTTCCATTTTTCGTTCAGGGGTGGAAAAATTCATCAACAACTTGAATATTAGATTTCTACAAGTGGCCGGGAATGAAACTCCCTTTTCTGCTGACTGGTCATCCAAACATCAAAACGCGCCATCATCAGTTCGTCCTCAGTTTTGTTTGGCAGAATAATAGTCCACTGCTGCTGCAGTTGTATGGATTTTTAATGTGTTTGTTGCAACTACATTTCATCTTTTTCTCATCAAACAGCCAGACTAACGAATGGCTCAACACAACCCATACCGGGGCAGAGCCTAGACAGGGCTTTCTTCTGTGTAGACCAGGGGGTCCCCAAAATAATTTGCTATATCCTTTTTTTTATTATTATTATGAAACATGCTGGGATTTATTCCAAAGTGACTTATATAATGCATTTAATGGTACATGATCTAAATGTACGGAGTGGCAAAAGAGCTGCTGCATGAATGGATTTAATACAGATAACCACGTGTTAATGTATAATTAATGAAGAACTAAACCATTTATTAATGATTACTACATCAGCAACTAATAAAAATTCTATATGATACATAGATTAAGTAATCAATAAATTGTTATTAGTTACATGGGTCATAATGTATTAATTCCCTAATAACTTATTTTATTAACTAATGATGTAAATTCATATGTTAATTACCACAGTGTTCAAAGCTATGTACTTCAACTTCCAGTTGTCTGCCTTAAATACTCATTAGCTAATGATTTGCAAATGTATGACTACTTGTTGAGGCACAGATCTATTAACTAATTGTTAAGTAATATGTTATTGTGGTTATGGATATAGAATTAGTTAATTAGTTACGTGCCTCACTGAGTTGAAGCCATGCATTTTCATGGGCTGAAGCCATGCATTTCAACTTCCAGTTGTCTGCTTTAATTAATCATTACCTAACGATTTGCAAATATATCATTATGTTATGACTTTACTTGCTGAGGCACATGACTAACATAACTAACTAATTCTAAATCCATAACCACAATGACATATTACTTAACAATTAGTTAATAGTTCTGTGCCTCAACAAGTAAAGTCATAACATAATGATATCTTTGCAAGTCATTAGCTAATGATTAATTAAAGCAGACAACTGGAAGAAGAAATGCGTGGGTTCAACCCATTGTGGTAATTAACACATGAATTTACACTATTAGTTGATAAAATAAGTTATTAGGGAATTAATACATTATGACACATTTAACTATTAACAATTTATTGATTACTTAATCTCTGAATCATATAGAATGTTCATTTGTTGCTGATGAAGTAATTATTAATAAATGGTTTAGTTCTTTATGAGTTATATATTAACTCATGGTTATCTTTGCATTAGTTGAGCATTAATTAATGGATATTTGTGCACCCGTATTGTAAAGTGTTACCAAATTTTGTGTGTTTCGTCCGTTTAAGCGCAACTGGTGAGCTCTCTGAATGCATACAGCCAGGGCCTAAAGTTAACACTCGCCAAGTGCCAAATGCGAGTAAAAATCGGCATTGACGAGTACATGTAACAGTGTAAAACTGTACGAAATATAAAACTTCATAAAACTTTTACAAAATATATGCAATGTGGTGATAACAACATCCAGTTTTTAAAGACTGTTTCTGACATAAGTGAATAAAATGATCTTTTCTGAAGACAAGATCATCGTGATTAGCTGTTCTGTCATTAGGGAAAAGACCGAATCAATTAATAGGATACAAACGGGCTGATAAGCAGTGTGATGGCCAGCTTGTCTTTAGATACGGTTCTAATAACTTTTACCTGAGAAGACATTGCTGCTTCATTTTGGAAGATTACCTTTTTGCCTTCTATATTCTTCATAACCCAACAATGTGGGGACATATACCTAAGCTTACGCCACCTAAACTGTGCAGTGAAGTATAGTTTGAAAGGTTGCGTGTTTGGCTGTGGACCATAAAATGTTTGTCTAATCAAATTATTTGTCCAAACATTACGATAGGCTGTCCTGACTGTCGTCAAAATATGTTTTTGAACACCTCTGCGCATCAAGAGACTTCTTGAATGTTTTGCAACTTTTGCATTTGCCTCTAGATCTGCTGTGTGATGGGCTTGGGATTTTGTCGCCCTGTGCTCACATGGCATTTTAAGTCCTGGATCCATATGCCCTTAGATCATTCTGGAATCATCAAGAAATGTTAATAAATCACAATATAAGAAAAGTGTATCTAATGAAACCGTTTCACTTTCTGCTAGATTATCCCTGGAGGAAGTCATCTGCGGCTTGGAGCTCTAATCTGATAAAGTGGCTGTATCTACCAGACCATGCCATGAGTCCCAATGCCAACTTCATTCTCTGTGACTTACTCTCTCACACCACATTGAATCAGCATATTTACTAAGAAAAATAAAAGAAGTGTGTATTACTCTTATTTTTTCTAATTTCATTTTAATCAGATGACTGCCTGCTGTTGTTGGTAGCATCTCTCCAGTGGCAAGTCTTTGAGGATGAAAATCAGGCTTGTGTGAGACTCCTGGCAGGAGAGAATGTGGAGATCAGTCGAAATCTGGATCCACAAACCCTCAACCAGTACACTCCTGTCAACAACTTTCTTCATTGCCGGTATGTGTTTGTTTTTCATTAGTGTACATTTTTCAGCTAAATAAATGAACAAATAAATAAATCAATAAATTACACAATATTTTAACATTAACCATAACTAACATTTTGAATCCAGAGATTCTGTACTATTTCAGAAGATCGATAATAGCACTCCCTTCCATGTAACAGAGAAAACATGGATGGCTGGATTTCCAAATACCTTTCACAGTTTGTGCAAAGTGCAAAAATCAGCGTGTCATTTATGTAGATATATGTAGAATGTTGTGATATGTTATGCTTTTGTGTGTGCTTTCAGATCATATCTGGACATGGTGAAGCTGTTTGTGTTCAGTTACTTTTTCTGGCTGGTGTTATGTCTCATCTTTATCACTGGAACCACAAGAATTAATATCTTTTGTCTGGGTTATCTGGTGGCCTGTTTCTATTTCATGCTGTTTGGAGGCACATTACTGCTTCAGCCTGTGCAATATGTGCTTAGACTGTGGGACTGTCTCATAGCTTACACCTGTGTGGTCATCAGCCTCAAGAACATGCTTTCAGTAAGCACACCGCTGAGTCTTTTGCCACACCCTATAGTATGTTACTGTGACTAAGAGAGGCCAAAAACCATAACCATACTCTGCAAATATCACCCAGGGAATACTGGCATTTTTACACTTTAAATGCAGTTTCTATACAGGTCAAAAATAACATAAAGGACCATATACATAAACTAACTGCATTAGTCAAGAAGCAGTGGTGCCACGTGAAAGTGCATATTACTACATATCACACATCAGGTGATATAACTGGTTTTAACTCTCTTCTCCATCATTTGATAATCTTTGAGAATACAGACAAACATATTCTAAAAAAAATTTAGCTTAATAAAGCGTGGTAAACAAATAGCACTGACTTTTGTGAACAACGCACAAAAAGGCAGTTCAGTTCTCATGTATCAATCTGCACTCCCTTCTCACCCATTTAATTGTTTAGTAAGTATTATAATATTAAGATCATTTATAGTCACCCTTGTGTTTATGAGCAGCTGAATTTACAGTGTTAAATGCAGTGTTTCTATTATGTATAATTACTTACTGTGTTTGTGTGTGTGATCAGCTTGGCTCCTGTGTTTATCTGGAGGGTCTACAGAAGCACGGCTGTTGGCTCATTCAAGCTTTTAGCATGTTCTGCACCATCAATGGCTACAATTTACGTGAGTAACACTATTGAATAGGATTCCAGTGTAATTACCAGAGTTGTGGACTCGAGTCTTGAGACTTGACTCGAACTTGAGTCCCAAATTTGATGACGCGTGACTTGAGTTGACATAATCAAAGAAGACTCGCGACTTGACTTAGACAGCAATGATTTGAGATTTGACTTAGACTTGAAACCTGCGACTCGGCAAGTCTTTATGTCTTTAAGTCTTTAGTTCAAAAAAAAAAAAAAAAAACATTTTTGATCAATATAGGCTGGTTACTGAAGCATATGATCACACTGGTATGATTAGCACAGCTTTTGGCACTGAGCCAGGGAGGGACTCACTAAGTGAGTGCTTGTATTGTTTTTATCCACATAATGTTTAGGATATTTAATGTTTTAGACATTTAAATTACACATAATCACTATAAACCACTTATAATAATAATAGAAGAAACCAATGTATATTGAAACAGCAGCAGCCTAATAAGAGGCTAAACCTTTCAAACATAATTTGATTATTTTTTTCATGTCAAACACTTGTATGTAGCCTACATATAAAGTTCACTCTATTCTTACTGTTTACCAGCCACTCACTTTCATGTCTTTCAAGAAATGGATGAATTTACGTGTTGTAAATCGGACAGGCTCTACTAAAAGGTAGTGCACATATAGCCCCTAAATTAAGCCATCAACTGTGATCATTATGAACTTGTTTAAAACACAAAATTAATCTACTTGCATATAGTTTTGCAATGAATAATTTTGCATGTCTCATTTCTTAAACCTGGTGAACAGTGTGGTGCCAGACATGTTCAGTTTAGGCTTGTGCCAAGAGACATATAACTCGTAAAATCGACATATTAACTCAACCCCTAGAATTGTTACAATATTAACAATATATTTTGAATGTGGAATAACAAAGATGTAATAGATAGATTATAGCTATCATTGTGCTCGTCTCAATGATAAGGAATAGTCTATATAAGAACTCAAAATAATGTAGAGCTGTAAGAAAACTCATCATCCAGTCTGTCTTTTAAACCCATTCACTGATGGTTTCTTATTTGTATTTAACTTTTGTATACATTATAACTATTGTTATATATTTACTTTTCCGCTTAATTTTATGCATCTCTTTGCCCAGTAATTAACGTTACACTGTAAAAAAACAACCTATAGAATCTACTCAATAAAATTGGGTAACAATTATGTAACAATTTGCACTCAGTTTGTTTGGGTAGATTCTATCCTATATATTTGAGTAAAGAATACCTAAATTTAACAGCTATGACAAACTAAAAAAAGTAGGTAAAGTCTACACAACAAAAAGCCCAGTGTTAAATGAACTCTCCTGGGAGTTTATTTGAGTCCATACTCAAGAGTGTTAAAAAGAACACTGAAGCAGTGTTAAAGTTAATGAGGTAATTAAGTGATTCAATGAGTGATGATTGACAACTATTGAAGACACCTGATGTTAATAAGCAGAATCACTAAAAGGAGAAATCAAAATTTTGTAAGTCACCATTATAATGGTCAGTGTTAGCATTAGTTGGGCTCTTGACTCTTTTTAGTATTAGTTTTTGGTTAGCTGCTGGAACTGAGTTAAAACAGCCTGACAAGCCAAAGAACAAAAATCACCTGGTGGTGATAATTAATCTTTTTTAAAATAAACATAATTTGAGCCACTGAAATCATTTAGAGTCTAGTCTTTGAGTTACATTTTCTTTATTGATTACAACTGCCTTGTGGTATAAAAGCCTGCATTTTCTATAAATTTTGAATGGATTTCTTACACACTCCTCCGATCAAAAAAACTTTGAAAAGTTATTTTTCCAGGCACACACAGACATCAGGAATCATAATCAATAAAGAAAACCTAACTCAGTTATTCAGGTCACTACATAATGATTATGTAAAAGCATATTCAACACCACATAATCACCTTTCCTCTAGTTTGTCTGGTTGTTATAACTCAATTACAACATCTAAACAAACTCTAATATTACAACGTTAAGGGTAAAGAGCCCAAGTAATTCTGCTTCAGTGTTCATTTTAACACTCTTGAGTATGGACTCCCGGGAGAGTTCATTTAACACTGGGCTTTTTGTTGTGTAGACTTTACCTACTTTTTTTTTCTTAGTTTCTCATAGCTGTTAATTTTAGGTATTCTTTACTCAAATATATAGGATAGAATCTACCCAAACAAACTGGGTGCAAATTGTTACCTAATTGTTTCCTAGTTTTATTTGATTTTATTTGATTCTATAGGTTGTTTTTTTACAGTGTAGGTATAAACGTATCAAGTACCATAAATGTTTTGTAAATACTGTAAATAATACCCAACAATCATGTTAGTAAAGCTATGTCTATTACAGTAGGTGGTGATAAATGAACGTCTGTATTGCGTATTAGCAAATTTAAAAATTAAATATTTGACTCAATTAATTCATTAACATCACTGAATCGTTAACAAATGAAACAGCAGACTAAAAGTAAATGCATTTATTCAATTAGGCCTATATTTGTTCACAAACAATGATTAATTCCTCAATGAAACACCACTAATTAATACATGTTTATTAATATACTTACCACAGACTATTACTGACTTTAAATTTACTGTAGTAATTAATACAGAGACCCTAATTTGGGCAAACAGTACTAATGACTTGTTTAGGACTTGAAGCTTAAAGTTAAGGACTTGCAACTTGACTTGGACCTGCCCGTCTTAACTTGAGACTTGGGACTTGTCTGTCTTGACTTGGGACTTGACTCGAGACCTGAATGCAAAGACTCGAGACTTACTTGTGACTTGCAAAACAATGACTTGGTTCCACCTCTGGTAATTACTTTGTTAGTACATCACTGAAAAAATATTTAATTTGCGTTTTCTAATCTTTCATAGGCCATTTACATACACTGCAAAGATTAGGGAGTGAAAACTGCATTTATTAATGCACATTTGAGGTGTGACAGTCATTCTATTTCCTTTGTGGCCACATTTCCACCACAAGTGTTCATATATTTTCAATTATTTAATGATTCATCGTCAGTAATCATTAGTCATCATTAGTTACAGGAGTCCAGTTATTGCCTGGGAATGATTCATGGTTTGTAAACTGACAGTTGACCGGAGGTCTTATATTTAGATCTTTGCATAGATGTTATCATGAAAGTGTGTATGTGTAAAAGCATGTATGCCCAGGGTGTCAAAATCTGTTCCTGAAGGGCCACAGCCCTGCAGAGTTTAGACTGAACCCTAATTAAACACTCCTGATCGAGCTTGTCATGTCCTTCAGGCCTATTTGGAAAGTACATTTCGTTCATGCTAATTCACAGTGTATTAACTAATGTTAAAAAGCACAATTGATTTTAATAATGTGTTAGTAAATGTTGAAATGAACATTAACTTTGATTAATAAATGTTGTAGAAGTATTTTTCATTCTTAGTTTGTTAACAAAACTAAACTAAAGTAGTTAACTAATGTTCATATATAAATGACGTGTATTGACGATATATTCTTGTATAAAATAGTATCAGGAAACAAGAACAACTGCAGTGGAATAAATTATATTATGAAAAGTGCTATTATAAGTTAGAATGTAATCATTCGTTATAATGTAAAATGTGTATTATTTTCTCCCTGAAATTATTACTGAACATACAGTTATGTTGAACAGTGTAAGTTATGACTGTATTTGTATGTTCATAATTATTTTACTTAATATTACAGAGGTTCATTGACAGGCCTCAATCAAATTTGCATTTGTCATATGTGGTTTTGTGCAGCCAAGCCTGACAATCAGTGTGAATTGCCTGAGGGTGAAGCTGGTATCGTCTGGGATGCGATCTGTTTTACTGTCCTGTTGGCTCAGAGGAGAGTCTTCCTCAGCTACTACTTCCTCTATGTTGTTTCTGACCTTCAGACTTCTAAGGTCCTTGCTTCAAGGTAAGAAAGGTATCTATGGTGTTTTTTTTAAGGTGAGGGAAGAACATCTGAGTTAAAGGCAATTTCGGTAATGTAATGTATTTGTACTGTTCTCTTTATTTGTTTGCAGTCCAAATGTGTAATACAAAACGGCAATCCAAACTCTGTTCAAGAGCCAGGATATGAGCACCTTGCTCCTTTAATAGTCCAGTGTGTGGTGTACATAGTCAAACTCGATTGAACCAAGTAAAACTCAGAAAGAAAATGAAAAGAAACAAAACATGGAAAATTAACTATAAAAATAATAGCAACATTTATTAGCAGAGTAACAAGTAAAATGTATATAGATACATCACTAACTCAGAAGCAAGGAACATTATCAATACGGTGCACTAGTGCCGACTGGCAAAGATGTAAACGTTTTTGACCATATCACGTTTAAATTGAACATACTCTCTTGCAATTATACTAGACAGACTAATGATTCAGGGGAAGAAAAAGAAAAAAAAAAAACTTACAGCCAATGCTTTCGACAGGGTTTAGAAGAAGAATCACCTCAAATGCATCGCATACATATGTCAAACATTGGCTGTGCCACGAGCTCTCTGCTTCCTGTTACCCAACGTGCATCACTCACAGAAGCACGTCAAAAATAAGAGTCCTCACATAGGAACTCACAAAATAGTGGCAGGTAAAACAAAACTTATATCGAACATTAAACAATCACAGAATTATAATATTAATAAATTCAGATGTCCATCATACATTATACACGTTAGGGTTATAAAGAATAAAGAAGGGAAAAGTTATTCTTCCGAAATAAAGCAGCAATATCTTTTCAGGTAAAAGTTATTAGAACCGTATCTAGAGACAAGCTGGCCATCACACTGCTCTGACCTTATCAGCCTTTTGTATTCCATTATTTGATTGGCTTTTGTCACTTATGACAGAACAGCTAATTACGATGATCTTGTGTTCGGAAAAGATTATTTTATTCGCTTACATCAGAAACAGCGAATCTTTTTAAAAACTGGCTGTTGTTTTCACTACATTGCATTGTTATATTTCGTAGTTTTACCGTAGTGCTACATATACTCGCCAGCACAGATTTTTACTCTGATTTGTTTCAGTGGGTCTCATAGTGTACCACTTGCATCAAGGTTGGTGAGTACAGATGTATTCTTTCCACCATTGGCTCCAGAATTCCAGGCACACCAGATGCTGACTGGTTTTCGGTCAGTACAGTAAAACTGCACGTTTTAGAGTGGCCTTTTATTGTGGCCAACCTAAGGCACACCTGTGCAATAATCATGCTGTCTAATCAGCATCTTGATATGCCACAACTGTGAGGTGGATGGATTATCTTGGCAAAGGAGAAGTGCTCACTAACACAGATTTAGACAGATTTGTGAACAATATTTCAGAGAAATAGGCCTTTTGTGTACATAGAAAAAGTCGTAGAAAAGATCTTTGAGTTCAGCTCATGAAAAATGGGGGCAAAAACAAAAGTGTTGCGTTTATAATTTTGGTCAGTGTATATATTTTATTATATATATATATATATATATACATCTTTAACATGTATATAAAATGCATATGTATATAATATATGGCAGGTAATAACTGTACAAGCAATTAGACTCAATTATTTTGACAGTATTAACATTGTATATGTTTACACAGTGCATGTGTAAAATTAAGCCAATATGAGAGCCCACCCTTAAGATATTCATCCATGTATGTACAAAAATAGTAAAGGTCCAGGTTGTAATAAATAGTAACTGTCCCTCCACACTCTTTTGACTGTTATGTCCTTTTCAGTGTCAGTGTTGAAGTCACACCAACACCTTGGAAGTGCAGCACCATCAGTAGGGAGTTTTGGGAACAAAAGAGCATCTATGTGTTTCACCTTGTTTTTGGTCATGAGAGGAGGGCACTGGTAGGAGAGCACAGAACCTTGGGACCACAGGACCGAATCTGGAGTCCACTAAGGACAGTTCAGAGAAGTCATTTAGCACACTGGAAATCAGAGGTTGGGGAGTGAGTCCTTTTACAGCTTTTCCAATAGCCAGTACCGCTGGGTCAGAGAAGGTACCTAAAAACAAATGAGTTGTTTAGGAAACATGTTAGGAAAGCAATTCAAGACATTACATTTTTTTAATTTGTCTTAAATTGTTATGTTATGTAAGATATAAGATCCACTTTGTCCCAAACTGCCACCAGTTCCTCCATTTGGAGAGCCTAAAGCCGCCTTTTCACTATCTCCAACGAACGACAAGCGACAGACCGGAAGTCATTCATTTCCAATGGCGAGTAGTGTGGGAGCTGCGTGGAGTTCCGATCATATGCGCATGCAGAAATTTCGGATCCGATTAGGGCTGCTGATGCGTTAAAATATTTGAACTTCTGCGGCTAGACCATATGCGTCCGTCCGACCAGATGTAATGTATTCTATTAAAAACTATGAGCGTATGGTTAGAATTACCAATATTTTGTTTGCTTTAACATTATTCTTTAAACATTATTTCTGTAAAATGGTGCTTTAGAATAATTATGGCAGAAGTAATTATTTTATAAGTACTGAATCATTATTAACGTTGATTAGCCCCATAAAACCTACTATTTTATTTGGGGGTCATTTGTTTTGTGACAAAACATTCATACATTGATTATATTCATTCAAATCATTAATTTTACCAAGGTAAATATGCCGAGGTAACGGTTGCTGGATGAACAGTTTGAAACTTCTGTGCGACCGCCACTAGGGTGAGAAGTGCAACAATCGCGTCCGAATGTCGTGTGCAGTGGAAAGGCAGCTTAAGTGTCTCACAGGAGTTGGCAGCTGTAATAGAGGAACAAACTCCAATGGAGTGGGATTAGTCTCAATAATAATTCACACAAAAGACACTTTGCACATGTGTAGCCAAATTCACATGCATGAAACCGGATTCATGTGCATGAAAAACATCCACAAAAACTGATTCAAGTGCACAAAATAAAAATACAAAAATACATTCATAAAATGTTTCACAAACATATTTCACAGATGTACAACTTTTGTGCAAAAAGTTTTGAATGTGTACAATTTACAAGTTTCTCATGTACACACAAATCACACAGATTCACACGAGTGGCAATTCTGTAAACTGTTTTGTGTTTTTGAAACATTTTCTGAATTTATATATATGTTTTTTTGAGCACTTTATATTTTGTTTAATATATATATTTAAATCAGGTTTCATGCATGTGAATTTAGCTACGCATGTGTGCAAAGTGTCTTTTGTGTGAATTATTATTTAGACTAATATCGCTCCATAAACCCCGGCCTCAACAAGAACGTTAATCTCTACTAGTGAAATGTTTCTTTACCTGTGTATGCTCTGTAGAGAGCAGATTTGCATTCACTCTGGAAGAGATCCTCGGTTTTTTTCACAACCAACTGATCCGTGGTCTCTGCAGCAATCCCCTGAAAAACAACAATAGAAACTCTGTCATTTCTAATTATCTACCAACACTTTGCAATACTACTGTATAACTTGGCTTGAGGTTACATTACCTGTGTCCTTGGTCTATGCCATGTTTGCAGCATGCTTGTGGATGCCATAGTTGGTGGTATGGTCTGCATCTGCATCATGCTGAAGTGGGCCGTTTGGAAAACCATAGCTACAAGATGATAGCTACATCACAGTGCTTTGCTTGCAGTTGCTTCTGAGCTCAACAGGCATGGTGTCAACTTTTAAACCGATTTAAAGTAAAAGACAAAAGCCAATATCAGTACGCATTTATAAAGTGAGGTTTAGACTACAGAAACAGCATTGATGAGAACCATCAAACAACATTTTTAATGAAAAAGGAAGAAAAAAAAAGAACAATCTGCAACCGCAGCATGAAAAAACAACTTAAAACTATCCCTTACACTATCAGCATTATTTTTTCAATACTGTACTGCACTGGAAAATGCAAACAGGGATCGTGACATGCTAGGCATAGAATTTCTTAACTTCTAGTGTAAGAGATTAGTTTTATAAACAGGTCTTTCATTTTCTAAGTTAACCTGCAATGAATGTGGCTCCTCGCGCTTCCTCATTGACCTAAAACACCCACACCTCATGATAAACTCTCAGACTTGACACTGAACATTGCATAACAAAAAATGAACATATTATTACACATATCATATTAAACATCATCATTCAATATGGTATGCTACTTCCTTTGACTACTCTTATCTGTTTTAAACTACTCTTGAGCCTACAATTTGATAAAGGCAAGTATAAAACTATAATTTATGGTATCACTAAACCATGCTAATTTACGCTTCGTCACTAACCACTAATATTTAATTAAAAATTAAAAAAATTTTGTGAAAGAACTTCTATCCTTTGATGAGTTTTGAGTGCGGAGTAATTGGCACATTTTACTGAGTTAAATGTGTTCCTGGGTCAACATATTTTGTTGACCCTGGAACAACATTTTAATCCAAAAATTTAATCTTGACCACATCCCTACACCTAAACCTAACATTACCCATGAGTAATCCCTAAAATCAGAGGAAATGATAGATGAATGACACTGATGTACAAGCACCAAACACTGATTGTAAGCCTAAACTTCACAAAACTTTTTTTTCAAATCTGATTAATCGCAATGTTGTTCCAGGGTCAACAAAGATGTTGATCCAGGAACATGTTGACTTGGCAAAATCAGGTTCTGCGGAGCGATTGCATGAAGGTCCGCAAGACGAAAAACATCCGCTGATGTAAATGTTGGTAAATTTTGGTAAATTTGACTTATACTTAGACTCAGCAGGATTGTTTGATCACTGAAATGTCAGTCAATTTACTGACATACAGTTTTTTTCGGTTTTATAATTTTTACACATTATATGCTCAATTCTGATTTAAATTCTGCATTCATCTTTAACAAACTGTTTAATCATTTCATTATTAATTATTCTAAATGATGTACATGTATACAGGGTTACATGCAGTGCTTGAAGTGGGGAAAAAAGAAGTGCTGGTAATAAATAAATCAATAATTAAATATGTTATATATATATATAAATATATTAAGTATGTCAGTAAATAAGGGGTGGCTTTAGGTTGATTGGGACATTTTTTGTCATTGAAATAACTTGGAAAAAGTGTCCCAATCAAGTCCAGACTGTTAATATATATGGATCCATTCAGAATCACTACACATTTAACCACCACATAATCTAAAACTCCTTCAACCATCATTCACTACATAACACTTCTGCTTTTAAGCCGAATACACACTGAAAATAATAATTTACCAGTATCTGGATGCAAGTCACTATTCTCTGTATTACCGCTATTTTGAACCTTCAGTTTGAATGCTTTCACTTACTGAACCCTTGGACTTTCCAGGAGTTTACCGGTTTAAAATGATGTGATCGCAGAAGACAGCTTCTTTTTATTTTAAGGTACTGATTTCGTTATAATGCACTGATTCAAGAGCCCGGTCTCATGAAAATGCGTATAAATAGCACAAATTTCTGTTTCTATTTGGCATGTTATTCATACGCTGAAATTGACATTGGTGTGCATATGATATGCATGTGTTTGTCGTGCATATAATATGCAGTTTTCACGTCTAGTGTGCTCCCCGTTGACCTAGTTTCTTCCTCTTTTTGATTGTGCTCATTTAATTCAGGTGTATCTCGTTAATCCTTTCATTTAGTTTAGTACTTAAAGTGCATATTGCAGGTTAGAGACCCAAGTGAGTTGGGGTATAGAAAAATAATGTAGGAACTAAAATTCTACTTTAAAATACGATATTAAGGCGTCTGGAGTAATTTTTGTGACAGAATTTTACTTCCGCATCTGAAAACCGCCAAAACCAGATGTGATGTAATGAGAGGGAGAGCGGTCATTGTAAGCAATGAATCGCAATGACCGTTCGGACGCAGGGGAAATTTTAAATATTTATTTACACTCGTATGACGGACTACAGATACAATTATGAGCCTGCTATGTAGCCAAGAGAGCAGGGACAGGCCAGGACTAGACAGAGCAACAGTCAGAGGAGACAAATTGAGTTGTGGTGTGAGAAGAACAGAACAGGTGTCTTGGTGAGAGACCATTGTTAGCTTACACATAAACACACGTTAGCAAACAATATGTAATCAGGCAAAAGCAAAGCTAATATTGGTCATCTATGAGTATTGATACTACTTAGCCGTAACAGAAAACTAATATTCGTTAATCAAGCATGTCACACAAACGTTACGTGATATATAGCGGTTTCTCGTCACCACAGGAAAGAGAGAGAGGGAGATAAACACGTTTTTGTTTCATTATATTCTTGTGTGGGAAGTGCGAGGCCATGGTCACAGCTGAGGAAAGTCAGTTCTGCACGGAATTAGGTACATACTGAGCCTTAGTGAAGAATGTGAGCCCCACACTTGTTGTGCAGTTTTTGACTATGCACCCAGGCTTTGAGGCTTGCTGTCTGAACTCATGATAGGTGCTACCGATAGCCTATGCACTCCCTAGGGTCGATGGTCACGCCGGTGATACCAGCTCACTTTTTTTAAGATCAGTGCGAAAGACACTAAAAATACTCGATTTTGGTCACACAAATACGTGTTATCATTCGAAACCATTAACTGTGCAAACATTTACATCCATCTTGCTCACATATTATTGTAGCAGAGTTTGTGCTGAATACAAAAAAAGAAAATAATAAGTAGCTGAAATAAGCACAAATGTCAGGGCATGTCAAAACATCTAAAGGGCCCCCAAATCAGCTCAGACCCCAGAGGGAAGTGCACTTTTTTCCACCTGGGATAGCATTAAATTAAGATGATTACATTTTAGTTCAACACCAGAAACACAATCTATGTCTAATGCTTACGAGAACACATTTTAAAATATAATTGGTACAATTAACATCAAGCTACACTTGAAAATGTTTGATTATTAATATTGTGAGATTGTAATAATCCTGACCTCCTGTGCCCTTCTCATACTAACCTGAAAAGCAGACATGACATAAGTCTAGCCTAGAGAATCATAGGACATGATGTACTGTTGTTTCCTGAAGGGTGTGATGTTTGATCTTTCACTTCCCTATTTTACCAATGGTTCCCTATTTTATCAATGGTCCAGGATTCTGACTCTGTGCTCCATCGCTCAACCAAACTCAATCCGGGCAGTAGATTAGATATTAAATTCTAACAGTTGGGGGCTCGTCCGCGAAGGGGGCTTAAAATCCACTTTAAAACCATCATCGGGTATTTGTAATAACTTCAGATAGTGATCTATAGTTGATTTTGATTCTATAATACAGTAGGCAGACATGCACTCTTTGTTGTTGTTTTTTTTAATGGATTGAATGCTGCCTGCTTATTGTTTGTCATAAACATCCTTAATTGTTAAAAAATACAATGAACTGCATAAAAAATATATACAGAAAATATATCACCAATAATCATATTTCTGTTTACTTTCATAATTCAACTGTAGAAAAATGTTAACACTCAATTTTATATATATACAGAAGGGCAGGAGATACCTGACTGACAGATCTAGAGTGAATGCACTCTGACTCATAATACTCGCACACATGGAAGAAAACCGACAGTTCAAAACCACCAGAATGGTGGACCACGACAGAGGTGGGGGATGATCACCTAAATCTAATATTTCTTTATTTTAAGAGGTGCAGAGTTGTTTGAAGCCAAAGTGAAGAAACAGGTGGCAGCAAGATTAGAAATGGAGAAAAAATCTGTGGAGATACTGAAGAAACAGTATGGAGTTGCTTTCTTCTTCTTCTTTTTTATCATTGATTAATGCTCATGATTAATGTACTTTAATAATATATGTTAGTGTAAAGCTGGTTTCATTCTTGTCCCACAGAATGGAGAAAATCAAGTCAAAACAGGAGATTGCTCCTTATCAAGAGGTTACATCATCTGCTGCTCATGCTGAGTCCTCATATTGCCCTAAGAAAAATGGTAGTCCACTTTAAACAAATATTTTCATTTTTTTTTTTTTTTTTTTAAATGCACATCAGTATTAACCATAAGCTGCCTTCTTACTGGTGCTTATTTCAGTTGTTAAGCCATAGCACAATGGCACCAAACTTCAGAATAATCTTAAGAATAATATTTAATGAACAGTGAAAATGTGTGTGCGCCTGCTTGTATGTTCAGATGGGGACTGTGGCTATGATCTGTTTGAAACTGACAGTGAGGAGGAGGAAGAGGAGATGAAAGACAAAACACAGGACAACATTTCTCCAAAGAAGAAAACTGCTTTTCAGGTATGGGAGGTTGGTTGGTTGGTTGAGGAAGGGGCAGCAGTGGTGGGCCTGTCAGGGCCAACAAGGCCTTCTCTGCTTGCCTAAACATCAGAATCACTGACATTCATTTAAAAAAAATAAATAAATAAACATTTTCAGCCGGAGACATGACATCAGGTGTTGCCAGTGTGAAAAAAAAAAATCTGCCTTGAGGCCTTCAGAATAAACAGTGCAGGTGCATGTAGCTTAAAAATAAATGTTGTACAGTTATTGTAGCATAAAATAAACTGTTGCTTTAACCAATCAGATTTCGAGCTGGCGACACCGGGGCCATCTATCAAGTGTTCGGTAATGTCAGCATTTACACGTCTTTTAGATAATTGGACTAGTCAGCGCTAGCAAACCGTATCGATCTTGCAAATCTGTAGAAAACTGCACAAGCTAAAATATATTCATGTAGATTTAACAGCTGTTTTTTAACCCACAATAGCTGACAAAAAATGAGAAGAAATTGGGTCACAGATATATCTACAAAGCCGTTTTCAAGATGGACTGTTTAATGTCTTTCATCTGGTTTTCAACCAGACAGCATCTCGTTCCCTCTCAGTGAACAATGGTTACATATGTAACCCAAGATGTTTCCCTTCAAGGGAACTCATGCTGTGTCCTACGTGGACCTAGTAGTGTGTCCTCGTAGGTCTTATGTGTCCTACGAAATGCCAACTAACGCCACTGAAATCCTAGGTGTGAAATGCACAGCCTGCCACTTACGTGCTATTCACAGATGATACATTACATTTACAATTAGTCATTTAGCAGACACTTTTATTCAAAGCGACTTACAGATGAGGACAAAAGAAGAAATCAAAACCAGCAAAAGAGCAATAATATGTAAGTGCTATGACAAGTCTCAGATAGCCCAATGCAGTACACATAGCTAGTTTTTGTTGTTGTTGTTGTTGTTGTTTTTGTTGTTGCTGCTGTTGTTTTTGTTTGTTTTATTATTATTATTATTATTATTATTATTATTATTTTATAATCAATAAAAAGAAAACAAGTAGATATAATAGAAAAAGATTAGGGAACACTAGTGTTAGTGGGTCTTTTTTTTAAGAAATAGAAAATGATAGTGTTAGAGGGGTATTTTTATAATAAATAAAAATAAAACAAGTATATAGAATAGAAAAAGAACAAAAAGCTATTGTTTAAGGCTTTTTTTAAAGAAAACAAGTAGTTAGAAATTGCATAGACAAGAGAGTGCAAATATCAAGGGATCATTTTTTTTTTAATGAAAAATAGAAAAGAAATAGATAAAATAGAATTGAAATAGAGAATGCTGGAATTTGAAGGTCAAATGAAGATGGAAGACGTGTTTTTCTTGACGATGGCTGAGGACTCAGCTGCTCACTTTGAGAGGGGCAGGTCATTCTACCAAGAGGGAACAATTAATGTAAGAGTCTGTGTAAGTTATTTTGTGCCTCCTTGGGATGGCACTATAATGCGCCGTTTAGTGGCAAAACGCAAGCTTCTAGAGGGCAAATAAGCCTGAAGTAGTGAATTTAGGTAAAGGGCTGCAGAGTCAGTGGTGGTTTTGTAGGCAAACATCCTATGTCTTGAATTTTATGTGAATAGCTGTTGGTAGCCAGTGCAAATTAATGAACAGAGGTGTGACATGCATTCTTTTCAGCTTGTTAGCCGCATTCTGGATTAATCGTCGAGGTTTGATAGATCTGGCTGGAAGACCTGTCAAGACAGCATTACAATAATCCAGCTTGGACAAAACAAGAGTTGTAGTTGTAGTGTGTTCCGAAAGAAAGGGCCTGACCTTCCTAATGTTGTATAAAGCAAATCTGTGGGACCGGGCCATTTTAGAAATATGGTTTTTGAAATTCAGCTAATCATAAATTACAACTCCAAAATTTCTGGCAGTCTTTGAAGGAGTTATGGTTGATGTGCCTAGCTGGATGGTCAAATTGTAATGAAGTGATAGGTTTGTTGAAACCACAAGCAGTCCTGTCTTGGCAAGGCTGAGTTGAAGGCGATGGTCCTTCATCTAGCAAAAAATGTCTGTTAGACATGCTGAGATGCGAGCTGCTAACATCAGATCGTTAGAATGGAATGAGAGGTAGAGTTGAAAAGTGTCATCAGCATAGCAGTGATATAAAAAGCCATGTTTTTGAATGACAGAACCTAGTGAGCCCATGTAGACAGAGATGAGAAGTGGTCCAAGAATTAAGCCCTGAGGTACCCCTATAGCTAGTTTTGTGGCTTGGACACCTCACCCCTCCAAGATAGCTTAAAGGACTTATCTGAGAGGTAAGACTCAAACCACTAGAGTGAGGATGTTAAAGAACATCTGAGAGTTAGATGAATTGATAATTTTGTTGTGATAGAATGTCTTTTTAACAGTGGAAACATTATCAGAGAAGGAAGAGACGAGTGACTGATACACTTTAAGGTCAGTAGGATTTTTTGATTTGCACCATAACCTTTCTGGAGGCCTGAGTGTAAGAATGGAGCAGAAAGTGACAGGAGGATCAAGTGATGCGAATTGTTTAGGAGGAGGAAGTGAAGATGAAACCATAGCAGATAGCTGAGAGGGTGAGAGTGAGTGTAGGCTATGTCGAATGATGACATGTGGAGGGGTATGTGTTGTGTCAGGAACCATGTTACAGTTAAGAGTGAGGAGGAAGTGATCCGAGGTGTGCAATAACCAGCACATGATCAGTAACATGTAAATAAGGTCCAGTTGGTTGCCAAATTTGTGAGTAGCTGTAGTTAACACTTGCTTGAGATCAAAAGAGTCAAGCAGAGTGTGGAAGTCTGCAGCCTGAGGTTTTCTAGGTGGATGTTTAAGTCTCCAAGCATAACTAATGAACTACCAAAGGAGTATCAAAGGTTGATAGCAGCACATCTAATTCTTCCAAGAAGTTACCTAGTGGTCCTGGGGGTCGATAAGCAACTACAAAATGGATTTTAAGAGAGTGGGTGATAGTAGATAAATGTGATTCAAAGAAGCTGTTGATACCCAGAGATAGTAAAGGATTAAATTTCCATTCTTAAGAGATATGCAGACCAGTACTTCCACCACTTCCAGTCAGATATAGGGTGTGAGAAAAGCAGAAATTATTGGAGAGCACTGCAGATGTAGCATTGTCCTCTGGTTTGATCGAGGTCTCAGTCAGGGCCATGAGGTTTAGCCTTGAATGACTAGTATTAGATGTAATGCAATCTGTTTTGTTACAACAGACTGGCAATTTCAGAGACCGATTAAAAAAAGAAAGTGGTGTATTAGCAGACACAGGCAAAACGCACAGGTTGTAAGGATCACACTGCTTACAGTGTGTAATGCGTGGTTTGTGAGTGGTAGTAATAGTAGGGATTTGGAAACACATTGTAAAAATCAGTCGTAAAAAAGTGAGTTGTAGAAAAGAGAATGAATAGACAGTGATACTTAGGTCCTTTGTCAGTGTCCTTGCTCAGTGGGGTTACACAGGTAGAGCTGGTCTTTACACTCTTTGAGCTTCACACGAGGGCTGCTGTGATTGCTGCCACGGTATACTTTTTAAACTTATAAACTTTTTTTTTTATACCTGCCTGGCAAAATTTTAATTGAATTCAGCTGGACATGCTTTACTGTTTATTTACTGTTTACCTGTCAAAGTATGTGATACAGCACAAGACACGAATTCAGGACGTCTCAACACAGTAAACAAAACAAGCGTTTCCTAGCAACGAAAACTGCAATAAACACTAATGAGACAAAACATAAATATACTTACACGCTGCTTTTAACTTCCGCTGACTGACAGCTTCTCTCAAAGAGTATTTCTTTACAATGTACAAGTTTTGATGGTACTTAAACACACTTAACTGTTTATCGTAACAAAGGGCCAAGCAAGTGCACAAAACTAACAAGGTATGCAATACAGCACAAGACCAAATGCGACTTCAGCATGTCTCAACACAGTAAATATTCATATTTGCAATTTTTTCAGCCTATTTATTGTAACTGTTCAAATCTTATTATTATTTTATATTCAAATCATTTTGGTTACTATTGTGTCAATGTATAGTAGTGAAATTGGGGGTCACATTTGGATGACCCAGACACCTCTGATATTTCAGAAAAGGCTAATAATATTTGGTAAGAATATGTATTGCACTCAGGCATATTCAATGCAGTTGTTTTGACAGAAGGAAACAAGATACATTTCTAGTTTTAAACATTATTTGTTCTTCAGATATTCCTCTTTAAAAGAAAATAAGTTTCATATTTTTTGCAAAGTGACCCACATTTTTTGGCTACTAAATAGATGTACATTTTAACGATTTACTTATGGAGCCATATTAAAATTCCAATATCTTTGAAACCAAACCATATAGGGCCTTAAAAATGAAGTTGCCAAAAGTAAAGTTTATTAGGACCCAATATCTAAAAGGGCATTAAGATTTCTTCAACACTTCTTGAGTTACAGCCATGCAAACTTTGGAGAGAAAAAACTTGAAAATACTGTTTCCCTATTTTTTAAATGTTCACCATTGGCACATAATACAACAAAGAGTGCTAAAGTCAACAGATTTTACTAATAGAGCTAACAATCTCTGTGTAAAAAATAACATTATGATGCTGCCATCTTTCTGATGTCATTTTTAACCCCCTGTAATTTGGCTTAGCTCTGAATGTCAAGTCAAGTCAAGTCAAGTCACCATTATTTGTATAGCGCTTTTTACAATGCAAATTGTGTCAAAGCAGCTGTACAGTATTAAACAGGGAAATAGTGTGTTGTTCTCCTCTGGCCAGACAAAATATGCAGTTTAAATCTATGCTGCAGCAAAGTCAGATTGTGCAGAAGACTCATCTGGTTCCTGTGGTCTTGTGCCAATGGCAGTTAGGTGACAAGGTCTTCGGAGAGGATCAGTCTCTGGGGCACATCTAGTTGTCCTGGTGTCCGCTGACTTTCAGGGCTGTAGAGGTCATCTCTAGGTGCTGATCCACCATCTGATCTGAATACGGACTGGATCTGGGTGGCTGCAGTGACCTTGGAATAAGAATGAAACAGACTAATATTAGCGTAGATGCCATTTTTCATCTTTCTTCAGAAAAAAATATTAGCAAAATCAAAAGTTTTTGAAATTTGGTTGATTTGACACTGAATGACCCAACAGTAAAACGTACTTGGTAGTCACTGACTACTTCTCATGTTGGCTGAAGACACTCTCTCTTTCCAAAACATCAAGCAAGGCGGTCATTCAAAAACTTGTCAATGTCATTGCAAGGTTTGGTAATCTTAAGCAAATAGTGACTGATAATGAACCGCTGTTTACGTCCCAGTTGTTCACCAACTTTACTAATGCATGTGAGATCATGCATCATATCCCAATCAAACAGAATGGCAGAGCAGGAAATGAAAAATAAAAATGCAAAAACAATTCTCAGACAAGTAAATCTGCCACTGGCTTTGCTTTCCTATAGGGGCACATCTACTGTACCTATTAGAGAGTCCTGCCAAACTTCTCATGGGTGTAAGCTCAGGACCACAGAGTATTGATGTAGCGAAAGGTTGTGCGGAAAGCCCTTATATGGAGATGGTCTGGGTGTTTCATGCAAATGACTAACCTTGTGCATGTGGCATTTAGAATACTCCAAATTCACTCACATTAGGACAAGGTTAAGAACAAATTCATGTGCGTACTGTTACACTGAGAGGGAGACGAGAGGCGAGCGGATCCATCTGCAAACTTTTATTTAAGGGACGAGACAAAGACATGGTCAAGGCAGGCAGGGTAAGGCAACGGCATACAGGTGTGTAGGAGCAAGACAAAGAATAGTCCATAAAGCAGGCGTAGGTCGATCAGCAGCGAACGTTATCTGAACAAGGGCTAGGCAAAAGAGTAATCCGAAAAGACAGGCGAGGGGTTTCAGAAAGCAGGCAGTGAGACAGACTAAACGAAATAACTAGGCACAATAACAAGGCAGGAAAAGCAAGGCAAAACAAAAAGAAACTAGACACAGGATAACAAGGATAACGCTTTGTATGAATGCAAAAGACAATTCAATACTCGGCAACTAGAGAACGGAAGTCCGGGGCTTAAATAGGGTCTCTGATTGGACGCAGGTGATAAGAGCAATGGCTGATGGGGAATGTAGTCCAGGTTGTGGTGAAACAGTCAATGTAATATGAATGTGAGACAGCGACATCTGGTGGTGAGCAGACTGAAGGTCTGTAACACGTACGGACGTTTGGGGGAGTAATTATCTTTCCTTACCTTCACATTAAACAACTTGTCCACATGGTTCCCAATTTTCTTGCTTTTACAGAATATAATTTGGTGATGATTTTCATAATACGAAATTGATATGTTTTACACAGAATTGATTCAAACTTGGGAAGTGAGTTCACACACTGGCACACTAGATATCACTTATCCCATATAAATTATTCAAAATTACTCATAATGGCATAAACAGAGTGTGATTAAATTACTAGCACCTACATGTTGTCCTGCAAAATTTTAACAATTACAATGGGATTAATGAGCACAAATAGCTTTGTCACTGAGTAGTAGAAAATGGATAATCCCCAAGGTGAAGTTGTGAAGCCCCTGCCCTTTTTTTTTTTTTTTGTAGTGATTGGATAATCCTGAATCCACAATGTCTCTGTTAGATGTGTTCAAAGTATCATTAATGAATTGATGAAATTGAAACATTTTATTTTAACTGCATGTATACAATATATAATTAACTCACAACAGCATATGCATTGTGAGCCAGTGTGAATGCAAACACAGCTACTGGCCATTTTCTTTTTCACCAACAGTTGGCCTACGAGGCTTGGGTGGCAGGCTACAAAGCAGCTCTAAAAGACCACGAACGTCAAGAGCAAGAAGAACAAATGAAAGTCAAAAGACAGTTGCACAGACAAGAGGGTACACTTTCTAAACTATGTTTGCATGGAATGTTGTGCTTGACTTATTATTTATTTTTAGTTCCATTAGGTTTACTATGTGACTTATCTAGGTAGTAGAGTCATCAAATTGTTTGATTATTATCATTATTCTTATTATTATTCTCCAAATCCAAGATGGTGCTGTGGATGGCCGCCACAGTGTGGAGCTCTCCTGTTGTCAAACACGAAACGTTTTACCAGGGATGAACTGCTGAACATTTAGCAATACACACCACACAATCTTATGCTATTTTTTTTTTTATCACACTGTCTTTTTTTTTTGAACATTTTAGTTGGCACTGGCACTGTTCAAGCATTGTAAAAAGTGCAAGCATGAAAGCAAGTCGGCGCACTTGTCAAGATCCGATACTGCGGCTTTAAAACAACTCTGCCTAGCATCCATCTGGTGAATCTCTGTTTTCTACTAAACAAAACGGACAAACAACTTCTGCTCTCTTAAATAAATACAGTTGTGTACACACACTGCCAATACACATTTATGATCAAACAACATATAAAAGTTGCAGCCGATGACCCCTTTAAATATTCTCCCTATTCAATAAAAATATGTGCAATACCACTTTTGTTTTACTTAAAAATACTCTACATCTTATTTCATTCCTTGTAAATTATATTCTATTCCATCTATATACCACCACTGTACATACAATTTTTTTGTCTATTTTTGTTTTCATATACATGTGTATTTTATTATCATATCTTTTTTTTTTATTATCTGTGTTCTTGTTGTTGTTGTTATTATTGTCTCTGTGTACTGGAAGCTTTTGTCACCAGAACAAATTCCTTGTATGTGGAAACATACTTGGCAATAAAGCTTTCTGATTCTGATTATTACAAATTTGTATTATAGAGGTAATTCCTAACTTGATATAACAATAATCTAAAACCTTTAAAGGGGTCGTCAGATGCCCATTTTTCACAAGCTGATATGATTATTTAGGGTCTTAATGAAACGTCTATAATATACTTTGGTTAAAAATTTTCAGTGGTACTGTAAAATGACACCCTTTTTACCTTGTCAAAATGAGCTCTGCAAAAATCAACCCATTCTGACGGAATGTTCCTTTAGATGTTAATGTTTCTCTCTCTGTGGAGTGACGATTGTTTACTTTAGCTGCATTTAGTGCATTTAGCCTCGAAACTTGCTAACTAGCATGTTATTAGGAAAGGTGATTGCAGAGATTCATAAAAAAAAAAAAACAACCTTATACTCACTTCTGCTGTAGGTGAAGCTAGATCACGAATGATTTGCACAAACATAGACGCGTTTATGTAGATCGGGAGGCGCATTCCCTTCACAAACATAATCCACTGCATCTAAAGCGGCTCAGATTTTGGGAGTAAACGACGACCACTATGTTCATTATTGCATCCAACAACAAATCAATCTGAGATATTCTTGTGTAATTTACATCCCTGCTCCGGCATCGAAACAATGGAGGTCAGACCGTTACAGCTGAATTAGGGTAGGTCTGAGGTAAGACGCTCATGTCAATCAACTATCGTGGGAGCGGCCTCTGGGACAGGCATCTGAGAATGGCTCGATTTGAAAAAGAGGATATTTTTACAGATTAATTAAAAACCACTGCATGGATTATTATCATTATAGGGTAGATGTGTACATACACTGCCAACACACATTAATGTTCAAACAACATGTAAAAGTGAACATCCTTTGACCCCTTTAAGATCTGAAACCTTGTTTGTAAATTTTTAAATACAGTTTCTGTATGTCACGAATCTGGTCGATGTTCCGCGGTCCGCTCACCACCAGAGATCACTCTCACCTTATCTCACACTGACTGTTGCTTTACACCCCCGGACTACATCTTCCAGTATCCTTCACGCTGATTGCGTCATCGCATGTGACCAGTCAGCGTCACTATAAAAGCCCCGGTCTTTCCCCTTGCAAGTCACGGATTGTTATTGTTGTATTTCCATTGTTAGCGTTTCCTAGTTTCCTTGTTCCTTGTTCCTAGTTCCTAGTTCCTAGTTCCTTGTGTTTTTTTGATTCCCTCGCCTGGCTCCCCCGTTTTTCGACTGTTCGCCGCCTGCCTTTTCAGACTATCTATCGTTATTGGATTATTCTCTACGACTGCCTGTGATTTACCTGTTGGCTCCTGTCTCGACCCTGCCTGTACGACCATGTCTTTGTCTCGTCCTATTAATAAAAGCTCGCGTATGGATCCGCTCGCCTCTCGCCTCTCACTCCATGTAACAGAACAATCCGTCACAAAAGGATCCAGCAGCTTTTCACCCGGACATTCAGCAGATATGGACACTGACAGGATTCTCTGTAGAATTAAACAAGGACCACGCACGCTCGAGCAACACATCCGTGAGTTTTTAGCTATCGCAAACTATTCTACCCTGCCGGACTGCATCATTATGGAAATCTTTTGTGATTGCATTAATGAGCCTCTAAAGGCTAGACTCAGACGCGAGGGTCCGCGCTCATCTCTGGCTGCTTTCATGAACTTTGCCTTATTGTGTGTGGGCTCGCCGTGTACTGTGGGGGTCGCGAAGGAGGAACGCGACAACGCAGACATGGCAGCCGCGCACCCCTCTCGCAGATTGGCGGTAACGCCGGATCACGACGCCACAAACAAGTTTTCCGCCTGGATCGCTCGTGAAATGGCGGCTGTGTCGGAGCGTGCCCTAGCTATGGCGGTGTCAGCAGAGTCCGTGCACAAGATGGCGGCCGCGCCGCTGTGCACTCGCAAAATGACGGCGACAGAGGAGCCCGTGCACAAAATGGCGGCGACTGCGATGCCCGTTCGCAAGTTGGTGGCGGCGCCAGTGCGTGCTCACCAGATGGCGGCGACGGCGGAGCCCGTTCACAAAATGGCGGCGAAAGCGGAGCTCCGTCACGTCACAGCTGCTGTACCAGAGCCGTATAAAATCACAGCTGCATTTCCTGAGTCAAGTCAAGTTGCAGCTGTGTTTCCTGAGTCAAGTCGCAGCTGTATTTCCCGAGTCAAGTCAAGTTTCCAAGTCAAGTCAAGTTGCAGCCGTGTTTCCTGAGTCAAGTCAAGTTTCCGAGTCAAGTCAAGCTACGGCTGCTGTTCCAGTGTCAAGTCAAGCTACGGTCCTTGTTCCTGTGTCAAGTCAGGTTAAAGCTGTGTTTCCTGTGTCAAGTCAGGTCATAGCTATCGCTCCTATCTCAAGTCAAGTTACAGCCATCTCTCCTGAGCCAAGCACTGTCAAGATGGCCGTCACGCCAGAGCCACTGCACAAGATGGCTGCCACACCAGAGCCACTGCACAAGATGGCCGCCGTCTCCAAGCCACTCCACAAGATGGCCGCCATTCTTGAACCGTTGGTCAGCACCCGGACGCCACCTGTGGTCATGATGGCCCACGTGCTGGACTCACCCCTAATGACGGTATGGGCAGCAAAAATGGCGCTCCTTCATGCCGCGGTGGCTACCCCTGGGTCAAGTCAAGACACAGAGTCAAGTCAAGACACAGCTGCCGTTCTCCACGAGTCAAGCCAGGTCACAGCTGTGCCCCACGAGTCAAGCCAGGTCACAGCTGTTCTCCACGAGTCAAGCCAGGTCACACCTGTTCTCCACGAGTCAAGTCACATTACAGCAGCTGTTCATACTAGGTCAAGTCAAGTTACAGCCGTGTCTCCTGAGCCAGGTCAAGCTACGACTGTTGTTCCAGAGTCAAGTCAAGCCAAAGCTGTAGCTTCCAAGTCCAGTCAAGCTTCCAAGTCCAGTCAAGCTTCCAAGTCCAACAACGTCAAGGCGGTCGTTCCTGCGTCAAGCAACGTCAAGGCGGTCGTTCCTGCGTCAAGCAACGTCAAGGCCGTGGTTCCTGAGTCAAGCAACGTCAAGGCCGTGGTTCCTGAGTCAAGTAAAGTCATTGATCTTCACAAGCCCGTCCAAGTCACCGCTGGTCTTCACGTATCAAATCAAGTCACTGCTGATCTCCATGAGCCAAGTCAAGTCACCGTTGATCTCCATGAGTCAAATCAGGTCACCGCTGATCTTCACGAGCCAAGTCAAGTCACCGCTGATCTCCAAGAGTCAAGTCAGTTCACTACTGATCTTCACGAATCAAGTCAAGTCACAGCCAATCTCCACGAACCAAGTCACGTCCTGCCCGACGGCCCAGAGCCTCCCCATGTTTCATCAGTCCTCCCAGTGCCTCGTCGTGTCTCGTCTATTTGTCCAGAGCCTAGTCACGTCTCGTCTGACCTTCCAAAGCCGTGCCATGCCTCGTCTGACATCCCAAAATCACGGCCTATCAGGATGGCCGGCGTGCTGGACCCACCACTAGCATCAGTGAGGGCAGCGAACATCCCAATGGCATCAATACCTTCTAAACCCACCTTTAAAGAGGTCCTGCCACCCGCCACTGCTCTTCCCGTAATGGCGGTTGCCATTTGGTGTGTGTGGTCTGCACACTGTGCTCCTGAGGTCACATCTGTTCATAAGTCCGATCCTGAGATCACGTCTGATCACAAGCCTGCTCCAGAGCTCCCGTCTGATCTCAAGTCTGCTCTAGAGGTCCCGTCTGGTCTCAAGTCTGCTCCAGAGGTCCCGTCTGGTCTCAAGTCTGCTCCAGAGGTCCCGTCTGGTCTCAAGTCTGCTCCAGAGGCCCCGTCTGGAGTCTGCTCCAGAGGCCCTGTCTGACCACAAGTCAGCTCCAGAGGCCTTCCCTGTCGGAGAAGCCGCGCCAATGCCTCCTGAGGTGTCAGCTTCGGCTGTAGATCCTCCTAGGGAGGCGGCGTTATCCTTTGGTCTCTGCTTCTCCCCTTATTCTGTCTGCCTCCTCTGTCCCTGTTCTCCCCAGGTCCCAGTCCATTATGCGGGTTCCTGCTCAGCCCTGGAGGGCCCTGGCGCCTCCTGTTCCGCCCTGAAAGGGCCTCGGCGCCTCCTGCTCTGCCTCCGGTTCCGTCCTGGAAGGTCCCGGTGCCTCCTGCTCTGCCCTGGAGGGCTCCTGCCCTCCTGCTCTTCTGTTTGTCTCCTCTATCCCTGCTCTCCCCAGGTCCCAGCCCATGACGCAGGTCCCTGCTCTGCCCTGGAGGGCCCCGGCGCCTCCTGCTCTGCCTCTGTTCCGCCCTGGAGGGCTTCTGCGCCTTCTGCTCCGCTCCGCCCTGGAGGGCTCCTGGCGCCTCCTGCTCCGCCCTGGAGGGCTCCTGCGCCTCCTGCTCCGCCTCCGGCTCCGCCCTGGAGGGCTCCTGCGCCTCCTGCTCCGCCCTGGAGGGCTCCTGCTCCGCCTCCGTCTCCGCCCTGGAGGGCTCCTCGCCTCCTGCTCCGCCTCTGGCTCTGCCCTGGAGGGCTCCTGCTCCGCCTCTGCCCTGGAGGGTACCTGGTCTGTCGGTCCTGCCTCAATCACCGGGCCCTCCACATGGACCTGGCTCTCCAGCCCTCGCCCTGTCTCGCTCCCGCCCACCGCTCCCCTGGACTGTTGTTCCCTTCGTCTGGAAGCCGCTCCTTGGGGGCTATCCGAATCTGGTCGATGTTCCGCGGTCCGCTCACCACCAGAGATCACTCTCACCTTATCTCACACTGCCTGTTGCTTTACACCCCAGACTACATCTCCCAGTATCCTTCACGCTGATTGCGTCATCGCATGTGACCAATCAGCGTCACTATAAAAGCCCCGGTCTTTCCCCTTGCAAGTCACGGATTGTTATTGTTGTATTTCCATTGTTAGCGTTTCCTAGTTTCCTTGTTCCTTGTTCCTAGTTCCTAGTTCCTTGTGTTTTTTTGATTCCCTCGCCTGGCTCCCCCGTTTTTCGACTGTTCGCCGCCTGCCTTTTCGGGCTATCTATCGTTATTGGATTATTCTCTACGACTGCCTGTGATTTACCTGTTTGCTCCTGTCTCGACCCTGCCTGTACGACCATGTCTTTGTCTCGTCCTATTAATAAAAGCTCGCGTATGGATCCGCTCGCCTCTCGCCTCTCACTCCACATAACACTGTAAATCAAGCAATAGAATATCATTATAGGTTCTTTTGATAAATTGACAAAATATAAGGCTGAATGTAGTGCAAGACAGGTAAAAACCTCTGCAAAAATGGATAGCTGCAAATATGAATTTTAACCTGGAATAGGCTTTAAATTCCTTTCCAGGGAGCTCTATTGAATTTTACATTACTGCATATATCACATTTATTTTTTTTTTTTCTTTTGCATCTTTGAAAAGTTTTACGTACAGACAACAATATTGTCAAAATGATCCACATTCACAATGACTAAAAATGCTGTATTATGGTTACCAGGCCAGTAGCTGGTAATGTCACTTTGTGAAGAAACACTACTTTTGTACATACACCTATAGACTTCATGATGTCACCATTTTTTATAAATTCACATTTTGGTAGTTTACACAGACAATAATGTAATTATTTTCAAAAACTTGAACTTTGACACCCATTTGATCCACTGTCATGCTGTATCACATGCTTTGTGAGCTTCGTGTGCTCGCTTGGCCCTTTGTTGTGTTAAACAGTAAAGGAATTTCCTGTTGAATTCAATTACAGTATATCAAACAGGTAAGGAAAGAAAGTTAAGTATACCACAGCAGTGGTCGCGGAAACCCATGTGTAAAGACCAAAGAGTGTAAATAATTGAGGCTACCTGTCCTACTTATCCTCTTTCCTGCATCTTGTTCCACTCCTGTTTCAGTTTTTATTACCCATCTTTACTATGTGTTTCCAAATCCCTACTATAACCAACACTCGAAAACCACACATCACACGCTGTAGGCAGTGCAATCCTGATAACCTGTGCATTATGCCTCTGTCCGCTAATACATTAAACAAATGTACATTATACATGGTAAACAAATCATATTCAATTACATCTATTATAAGTTATTTTAGGCTCAACCTCATGGCCCTGACAGAGACTTGGATCAAGTCTGCAGACTTCCACACTTTGCTTGCCTCTTTGATCTCAAGCGAGTGTTAACTGTGGCTACTCACAAATCTGGTAACCAAATGGACCTTATTTACACACACAACTGCTCCACTGATCATGTGCTGGTTACTTCACTGCACACCTTGGATCACTTACTCCTCACTCTTAACCTGATGTTCTCCATGAGCATCGTTCTAAACTCAGGGCTGCAGAAAGGGTGTGCCGCAAATCACAAAATCCTACTGTTCTTAGTGTTTATTGGTCACTCCTCTCTTCCTTCTCTGCTAATGTCTCCACAGCTAAAAAGGACAACCCTAACAGCTAAAGACTTTGCCACATTTTTCATTAATAAAATTACAACCACCAGTGCACAATTCTCCACACCACAAACTGTCAAACACATCTTAGCAGCAAACACTCACTCACGTCCTTATCTCCACTTTCAGAGGCAGAAGTCTCCAAACTTATTTTTTCTAATCATCCACTTACTTGCCCACTTGATTCTATTGGAAGACACCAGTGTGAGGGGTTGTATTAATGATGTGGGTGACTGCAGAAACAAATGAAGGAGATATGGCTAGAAGGAGATGAGATTGCCCACTTGACCCTAAACAGTCTCAGATGCTCCTGTCAACCCTCATGACAAAGGAACCGCACTTGGAGTTGTGATTGATTGATCAGGTCAATTTTGCAGACCACACTGTTGGAACTGCTCGGTCTGCAGATTTGCTGTAAACAACATTAGGAAAACCAGGTCCTTTCTATAAAAGCATGCTAGACAACTCCTTGTTCAAGCTTTTGTTCTGTCCAGGCTGGACTATTGCCGTGCTCTCTTGGCAGGTCTTCCAGCCAGTTCTACCAAAGCTCTCCAACTAATCAAGAATGCGGCAGCAAGCGTAGACTTTAACAAGCTGAAAAGAGTGCATGTCACACTTCTGTTCATCAGTTGTCACCAGCTGTCAGTAGTCGCTCACATGAAATTCAATGCATTAATATTTGCCTAGAAAACAACCACTGGCTCTACACCCCCAATTACCTAAATTCACTAATTCAGACTTCACTGTGACTTGGCACAAGCTGATTGGTTCACAATGCATAAGCAGCCAATGGGCTTACTATTATACATTTAAATGGCTGGTTAGCATTAGCAGAATGCCACTTGGGCATTCTGAAACTCAGTAACTACTTGTTACTCCTAACTAGGTTAACTAGGTTAGGAGACCTCTCCAGCTCTCTTTTTTTGCCACGGCTGTTTTTTCTGCCACCTTACACTGAATCATCCTAATGAGTGGGATTATCTTTGAAGCCAACATTTTCTTCTCCCAAAGGAGGCTCTTCAGTGGCATACTTGAAAGGTGCCAGTACTTCAAGACTTTCAGAAATTATGTCAAAATCAGCACTTGAATGTGGCAAGATGTCGCTTGACAAGCTAGCCAAAGCAGCACCAACAGGCTCTTTGAGGTTAATGAGTATTTGCAGCATATCATGTGTGCTGTTCCACCTGGTGTCCACCTCCTGGAGAATCTTTAGAGGCTGCCTGCCCATCTTTTCTTGGCCAAGTATTAGCTTTTCAGTGGCCTTAGTTCTGCTCCTGAAAAAAGACACCACTCTCCTGGCTCTCCTACGGATGTCTGACAACTCCTCATGGTCTTCTACTGCCCTCTTAACAATGAGGTTTATGCTGTGAGCAAGACAAGAGAGATGGTATTGTCCCAGCTTCTGAAATCCTGACAGCATGTTGGCTGCATTGTCTGTCCCAATGGCAGCAACTGAACCAGTGAGACTCCAGTCAGATATCAGAACTGACAAAGCCTTTTTGATGTTATCAGCTGTATGTGATTTTGGGAGCTTTGATACTCCTAGCACCCCGAGCCCAGTTCTGTGTTGCTGTAAGTGTAGTGGCATGTGACTGCCAGATAGAAGTGACGGAGGTCCACATATCAGCTGTGAGGCAGACAGATGTTCTTTACATGTGCCATAGCCTTTTTGCTTCTCCTCTTGGGATTTGTTTCTGACCATTGACTTCACAGTTTTCAGAGTTGTCAAAACGTAGGTGGGGTCCAGCTTCTTAACAAATACTTTAAACCCCTTGTGTTCCACGATGGAGAAAGGCTGCAAATCCTTCACTATCATGTTGACAAGGGTGTCATCAAGCTCCTTCGTCCTTTCTAATAATACACAGTACAATTACCATTCATTTGAGTAATTCAAAGTAACCCCTTCAAAATCAGCCCATGCTGTGTTTAAACAGGTAACATAAAATGTTATTTTAATAAATGTGCATTAGCAATACAAAATCTATACACCCCTTGGAGTTCAGATGATTGCAATATATTGTAGATGTCGTGTTTGTGTTTGGATGTAGTGTTTGTTTGGATTTGGTTCCATAGCCCATATGTATAGCATACCAAATATAATATAACAACCCACCCAACTAATGGATATTAAAATACAGAGGTAGGTAAAGGACCCAAATTTCATAAACACATTTTCGTGCATTTTCCATGTTGATATCAAACAAACCAATGTGAGCTGAGGACGGCGTTTACAAGCAGCTAACAAGTTTGTAGTTGAGGAAGTACTTTTATTCTTACTGTGGTTAAGCCCACAAAGTGTTTTAATTTACATATAGGCAACAGACATTCAAAGTTCATTGTTTTTAATAGTAATACTTTTATTAACAATAATACATAATTAAAAACTACATACATTATAGGCATGACATGACGAATATAATAATTACATTGCAATAATATTGTGTTTGAGCCTGGTGTGACGTGTCAGTGAGCTAACAAAGCTTCATTTTCCTAGATCACATGACAGCCTTATTTCATTTCAAGCAATGTTCCGGAACACTGTTTTTAAGCACTAGTGTGTCGAAAACTCAAGACGTGTCGACACTGGGTGTTTTTCACTGACATGTCTCTTTGACGAGTGCATCTTTGAGCCTATATTTACTATAAGTAAAATACTTAAATACTGCTTAAAATAAGATACTCTAAGAATTTTCCTCAGGCTGTTTTGGAATTGGTGAATTGTAACTTGTAGTGGAGTAACTTTTTTCACTGTAACCTATCTGTACTTTTTTTCTCAGGTATGGTTTTTAGGTACTCTTTACACCTCTGCAGCAAACACACACTGCTAGACTGTTAATGAACACATCTAATCGTAAGGATATGTAACAAAATGATGTGTTTAAAGTGTCAAAAAAATTATATCAGTATCAAAATATCAACATATAGGTTCTGCCTGTTGTTGATTAATACCAGCAGTGACATTTGACAATGTTGTATGTTGACGTATTGTCTTTGCAGTGGTATGTAAGCTGTTGCATTCTCCCTTATCGGAGTGCCTTCATTGTTTTCTCTTCATGAATAAAAGTATTATGGATGGATAGATGGATGGATGGATGGATTGTTACACCTTTATGGATACAACTGTGGTGCTACCTTATAGTATATTTAATATACTTATATAATATTAACAAATAGGTGGGGTGCCTAGATGGGTATTATTTAGCATATACGGGAAAATATAAAAATCCATAAAGGCACATAAATGAATGCTAAGGAAGTGTCTATTGTTATATCATAGGCATGGAGAAAGAGGAGTCTGGTGAGGAGCAGCAGGAGGAGTTCAGTCAAAAAGAAGAGGAAGAAAAAGGTAAATCTGTTGACAAATTTAATATCCTCCAATAGTAATTACAAATCATAAAAGAAAACTTGACTGAGCCTAAGATAAAGCGTCATTACTTGCCTTTATTTAAATTAATATGTTTATTTATTTATTATTTTTGTGCAACTGTCACATTTAAATCTTTATTTTCCATCATTTGGCTCTTTTTTGTATTGATTTTATTTGACAGTTTTTCAAGATCTGAAAGTAGTAGTACAGTATAGTAGAGTAAAATTTATTTCCTTGTGTCATGATCTCTTTAATGCTTGTTTTCAAACAATTCATAAAACATGACTTGAATATAGGCACATTAGTTCAGGTAAAATATTCTGAAACATTTTTAATCAAATTTTCACAAATTAGTACAGATCTTTTGATTGCCAATACATATATTCATTTAATTGTTGGTATTCGTATTATTGTCTTTAACCGTTTCCTCTCCTTTTCTTGCAGAGCACATACTTAAGCGAACACTTGACACTTTGAAATTTTTCTGGATTTTTCTTCTTCGTCTTACTGAGGATGTAATATCTGGTCTTAAGTCACTCTGTAAGGATAGTTTGGATATCTCTAAAGTGCTTCACTTTGAGAAAACTCTACTGAGCATACAACAGAACAAGGTAATGTCAGTATTCTGCCAGTCATATTTTATTCCATTGGCTGCTTACAATGATATGTATGATTATTCAGATACTGATTGTAGCACAATCTAAAATTATATGAAACTCATTCCTCCATGACAACCATGGCCCCTATTTGTCTGCCGCTATGCCATGCTCTGCATTCTTACTTTGTTTATTTATTTAACTTCATTAAGTTTGGTTACCAGAGGTACTTTATGTTGAAAGACCCTAGCTGCATCTGAACTCAATCACTTGCTCACACATTTATTGTTTTCTAAATATGCTTTCCAGTGGGGTGAATGAATTCTGATTTTGTGGTTAGACAGCCTCTGTCAAGTAGAAGAGGTGGTTTTGGTGCCAAGCTACAACATAGATTACATGTTTTTAAAACTACACATCATTAACCTTTGCTATAAATGATCACTGTGAACCAATGTAAAGCAGCAAGACTATATGGCTTATCATTTATTTTCTAATATAATTTAAGTAAAACATTTGTTTTGTCAGGGCAGGGATGTCTCTCATGACAGTATTCATCAGTTTTACAAAAGCTGGCTGTCCAGACAAAACACAGAGACATCGCTGGAAACAACCAAAGAGAATATACAAGAAATATCCACTTTACATCCAGCCATGAGCAGCTACCGATGTGACTATGTCAAACTCAGCAGTGTCCACTCATGGGGCAGCAGCCTTTCCAGGTATGCCAAGAACATTATACATGTACAGTATGGTATTGGTTTTGGTAAAGCACTTACAGGATCAGGTGGCCTCAGGATGGATAGACGGAGGTAGAAATATGGGGAAACAACAGTGGGTACAATCTTGAGGCAAGGAATGTAGACAGTATATCAAAGGTTACAGTGCACAACGAAACAACTACTATTACACAACTTCCTAACCCATAAAACCAATATTAAATAACAATACCAGCAATAAATAAGAATAAATTATATAAAATAATGCAAAGAGTTAAATGATCAATGCTATCCAGAACCAAGTCACTGGCCATTGTCCTTAACATTCAAAATTCTAATAAAAGCAGGCACAAAAGAGTTTTTGAACCGATCGAATCGACATTCGGGCACTTTATACATTCTTCCTGAAGGCAAAAGCATGTACTCAGGGTGTTAGATGTGAGAAGGATCAGCCAGTATCTTATGGGCCCCTCTGTGCACAGACTGCTCAAATAATGTTTCTGGATAGTCTTTGAGGTCCACAACTTTCATGGCCATCTGGATAATGTGAGAAAGTCTGTTTTTTTAATTGTTCAGAGAGGTTACCAGACCAAGCTTGGAGCCTTTACCTGATTAGCAAGGAAACCAGACTTTTTTCCAAACATTTCATCACAACAGACATTAGTGCTATTGGTCCATAGTCATTATTGTCCATAATACACGATTTCCTTGGAACAGGTGTGATGACAGATTTTTTTCTACAGACTGGGGACAGTATGTGTACCTATAGATTGTTGAAAAACAGGCCCCACCAACAGGCCAGTATCTCAAAATATTAGAATATTTACATTTGAGTTTCATTAAATGACCATCCCTACAGTATACATTCCAGGTATCTCTTGTTCTTTGAAACCACACTAATGGGGAAGACTGCTGACTTGGCAGTGGTCCAGAAGACAATCATTGACACCCTCCACAAAGAGAGCAAGTCACAGAGGGTCATTACTGAATGGGGTGGCTGTTTACAGAGTGTTGTATCAAAGCATATTAAATGCAAAATTGACTGGAAGGAAGAAATTGGGTAGGAAAAGTTTCACAAGCAACAGGGATGACCGCAAGCTTAAGAATACTGTCAAGTAAAGCCGATTCAAACACTTGGGAAAGCTAGAATGAAGCTGGAGTTAGCGCATCAAGAGTCACCATGCTCAGACGTTTTCAGAAAAAGGGCTACCAAGTCACTTCTGAAACAGAAACAACGTCAGAAGTATTTTACCTGGGCTAAGGAGAAAAGGAACTGGACTGTTGCTCAGTGGTCCAAAGTCCTCTTTTCAGATAAAAGTAAAATTTGAAATCAAAAGTTGAAATCATGGTCCCGGAGTCTGTAGGAAGACTGGAGAGGCACAGAATCCAAGCTGCTTGTGTCCAGTGTGAAGTTTCTGAAGTCAGTAATGATTTGGGGTGGCGTGACGTCTGCTGGTGTTGGTCTATTGTGTTTTATCAAGTGCAAAATCAATGCAGCCATCTGCCAGGAGATTTTGGAGCACTTTATACTTCCATCTGCTGACAAGCTTTATGGAGATGCTGCTTTTCTTTTCCAGCAGGACTTTAGCACCTGCCCACAGTGCAGTGCAGCTGACCATGATATTACTGTGCTTTATTGGCCAGCCAACATGCCTGACCTGAACCTCACTGAGAATCTATGGGATATTTTCAAGAGGAAGATGAGAAACAGTCAATCCAACCATATACAGATGATCTGAAGGCTCAATAGTGCCTCAGCAGTGCCACATGCCACACTTTGATGCTGTAATTTGTGCTAGGAGCAAGTCATCCGCTGTAATATGTGCTGCCGACCAAGTACTGAGTGCATAAATGAACATGCTTTAAAAAACTTAAACTTCTCTTTTGCAAATCCGTTTTTTGATTGATCTTAGGAAGTATATTATTAGGAAAGGATTTTTGACTTTCATGAGCTGTATGCTCTAATCATCAAAATTAAACCAAAAAAACTTCAGAAATATTTTACTTTTCAGTTTTTAAAATAAGTTACAATAAAAAAAATGAACTTTTTCATGATATTCTAATTTTTTGAATTGCACCTGTATATTAGGGCTGCACAATAAATCGCATGCGATATTGATGCACATTTTGTCAGTAAAGCAGGTTCTGTAATCAGCAGTAAATCTCCATCACATGCGTGGTTTCAGATAGAGCAGTGTCAATACACAGAGCCGTAGTTCACCGACAAACTCCTCAAAACCACACAGACGATATTGTCGATATTATACATCGATATTATCAAATTGCGCTGTGATAATAAAGTTGCTTGCGTAGCTTCTCGGGGAACTACAGCTGTGTAGTAACATAAATGCTGCTACATATGAAAGTGTGCACATGAAAATACCAAATTTAATAACGTGTTATTACTTCAAACTCACTTCATAACTTCAGTCGAGTGATTGAAGTAAATCCTTCTGTGAGATGATGTGGCTTCTTACACAGAATAAGGCACGCAACATATTTTATAGCATTCTAAGCAGTAATAAAAGCAATGTCGAATAGCATTGCATTATTATACACTGTATTATAATGAAAATTATGAAAAGTCAGATAAACCATATATTCCCTGGTGAAAAAAACTGAATATGCTGGTAGGCATGTTTTGATGCTGGGATGCTGATTAGGTATGTTTTGATGCTGGTTTAAGTTGGTTTATGCTAGTCCTTAGCTGGTTTAAACTGGTCCTTAGCTGGTTTATGCTGGTCCTTAGCTGGTTTATGCGGGTCCTTTGCTGGTTTATGCTGGTTCTTAGCTGGTTTATGCTGGTCCTTAGCTGGTTTATGTGGGTCCTTTGCTGGTTTATGCTGGTCCTTGACCAGCAACATGACCAGCATAAACCAGCAAAGGACCAGCAAAAACCAGCATAAACCAGCTAAGGACCATCTTAAACCAGCATCAAAACATACCTAACCAGCATATGCTGGTTTTTGTAATAGTCGTCTGTTTATTAGTCAAGTTAAATTAATGATTTTGAAGAGTTGAGGATTTGAGAGGGTAAGTAGCAGTCAGGCACTTCTAATCAAATGCCTTTGGTTAACTGATAATTAAAATAAAATACAGTTTAAGAAACATCAAAAGTGACACTGCTCCATTGTACAATCTGTTGTGTTCAGCGTGACTACCACCTCACTGTGCTGATATAGCCGACGTGAAGGATGATGTTTTATGTCGAGGCGAATGAAGTACAAAGCCTATTACATAATGAATAATAGAAAGGAACAACAGATCCACGTAGTTGAGCAATCGAGTTTGAGTGATCCCATACCCATGTGGTGTGTTTACACGTGAGAATCAGCGTCCCTTGTTAAATCTAGACCCCCAGGCAGACTGCTTCACCGAAAGCCAGGGTCTGCCCCTGGTTCACACGTGTGCTCACTTTGATCTGTCAGCGTGCGTTTACACATGAAAATTTTTGCCCCTCGTTACATCGAGGGGTTCTATTCTCTTGGGCGTATCGGAGTAGAAAGCTGTCACCTCTTATTGTTGACAGCCTTGCATTTGTGTGTGCATCTCTGAAGGTGCTGTCACTAGTGATGGCGAAGTGAAGTGTTCTGAACCAGCAAAGCTTTCAACACAATTGTATTGGAAGAAGGTTCATTACTCAAAGCTTTTCATGTTGTCGGTTCATGTTGTCGCCATCTAGTGGTCATAGAAATGAATAACACCTTCCAAAGTGCTGTGTTCCATTACAGCTGCTGGTTTCACATCTGGTTCTACAAATGATTCTTTGTTTGATATTATTGTATATAAATAATGGTCATTGTCAAGTCATTCATTGTTGTCAGTGTACTAGCACTAAAATAAGTAAAATAAACGAAATATAAATTCATAAATTAAATGATTAAAATTATCTGTTTATTTTAACTCTGTCTCACTCCTTGGACTGTTACTTCATGGGCAAAGTTAGTTTTTGAGCTCAATATATAAATTATGACTAAAAAAAACAAACAAACAAAAAAACAATGCTAACACATTCATTGTAATATAATGTAAAGGAAACGGCACTGAGGTTCGCTTCGCTTGAACCAGATGCTGAAGCAGTCAAGTGTTTTTTTGCTGAATTAAGCTTAGGACTTTATAGATCACATGCTTTTCTCAAAATGAATCAAGCTCCGATACAGTGCTTCAATGTGAAAAGTGTCGTTCTTTTGATACAAGCTTCGGAGATTCCGTGTTGAACGTAATATCACTAGCTATCACACAGACTGGCTGCTTCAGAGTCAGAGTTTGTCCCTGATTCGCGCGCCTGCTCACTTTGATCTGCCAGTGTGCGTTTACACATGAGGATTAGCACCCCTCATTACCGCTTCTTCTTCTTCCTGCGAATTGTAGTAGAATGCTGTACTAAGGCGGCCCCGCCTCCCCTGCTCTCATTTTTCTTTCTAGTCACCTCGGAGAGAGAAACGACAAACTGTGAGATCAGGTTTGACAGATTTTCATGTTAGCACAGCCCAGCTGCTTGGCTCGCCGTGCAGCTCTTTGATCAGCCAGTGTGTTTACACTGAGGATTAGTGCCTCTTGTATGTCCAGCGGCTTAATCCTTCAAGTGGATCGGAGCAGAATGCTATCACCTATGATTTACAACAGGGGTGTCAAACTCAGTTCCTGGAGGGCTGCAGCCCTGCACAGTTTTGTTTCAACCTTGCTCCAACACACATGCTATGCAGTTTTCAATTAAGCCTTAAGGACTTGATTAGTTGGTTCAGATGTGTTTAATTAGGATTGCATCTAAACTCTGTGGGGCTGCGGCCCTCCAGGACTGGAGTTTAACACCCTTGATTTATAATATCGCTGACAATTTGAGTTTCAATTTGAGTGCACCGCTCAGGCCATGCCTACACTGAGGCTGCACTCACTCAGACAGACAGCTCTCATTTTGTGTCTCACTCTGATATGTTCGCGGTTCACCTTCAGTGAAGGTGGGCCCGCCCCTTTCCTCGTCTGCTACGAGTGGATCTGAGAGAATGCACAGCACCTTTGATCTGCAAGTGTGTTTACATGTAAGGATCTTCAGTGCCCCTCTTCTAATGAGTGGTTTGATCTTTTTAGGCAGATTTTAAGAGAATGGTGTCACTAGTGATTATTATCACTCACAGCTTCAGGGTGGGATGCATATGGACCACGCCCATGGGGGATGACTGCTCTCACTGCAAATTGTAATTAAGGTTGTGAACACTGGGCCAGTTCAAATAGTGCCCACACAACCAGCCGCTGTTATAGCAAAAAAAAAAAGCACAAACATTCTCAAAAAGAGAGCAAAACTCCGCTTATCACAAACATTGGGTCCCCACAAGGCGGCCTGTCACTCGAACCAATCCAACCCCTTGCTACGTGGTCCAAGGCCTGGCAGGCTATCGCCGGAGTGTCAGTCTGGGTTTTGGTGATAATAACGCTTTATTATCCCTTTATTATCATTTTATTGTCCACTTTAATTTGTAATCTGCTCCAGCGTGGGGATCTTTGGTCCCATCTGCTCTGCTGTAGTGATTTCAAGAGATCATAAATTTGGGCACGGAAAGACCTGAAATGCTATATAGCTTAATGTGACGATCACACTTCAAAAGAAATTTATTTAACTGAACAAACATGAGTGCATGTTCAAAGTCCGGTGCTGCGCTGCTTTGTGCACTGCCATTACTGGGAAAAACAATATATGTCTGCAGTTCTGCCATCTGCTGGCAGAGAATGAATGTCCATTTTCAGTAAGGCTGTTGTTTTGAGTAGGGTAATCCTGCAATACTGGAGGCTATAGTTTCGGGAATGCATTTTTGAGACCCTATGGTAGTGTTTGTTTGTTTTTTCCATTTATTTGTTTGTTTTATGTATGTATTACCAGCTCGTATGTGTTTATTAGTACTTTAATAAATGTAAAATAATTTGAATAGTTATTTACAACATCCAGCGGCACCAGCAAAATAGGCTAAATGGAGATTGCTGACACCCCCTTGAACACTCAATTTCACAGCAGCTCTTACATTAAAAATACGATGAAAAGATAAAAAAAAAAATAATAATAGTTCCATGGATCTAGTCTTTGCATTTGTTTGTTTGATGTTTGTATCAGGTCTCCTCTGTTGGAACAGAATTGGCTAGATGGCACTGTCCTAGAAATGTGGTCCTAGAGCTGCAGTCTCCAGTACTGCAGGAATATAGTATTAGGTTGTTTTTGTTCAGATCAATGCAAAAATCGACCTATGTTTTTAGCCTGCAAACATGCAGAGTTGTAAATATGAACTGGTAGATTGATAAGAAGATAATTCATTATAAAAATCTGAACAGTAAAATGTGTTTGTTATTTAATTAATATAATATTTTTTTGATAATAATTGTTTAAATTATTATAATAATACATAATACAGCCCTAATTAGTATAAGCTCAAATTAGTCAATGTGTATTCCTCTTATAAGTTAAAATGTAGTCTGTTTTCTATTATTTATTTTCATATTTAATTTTGTGATTTTAACTTTTAATTCAGTATTTTTAATGCTTTACAGAGCAATTTTAGATATTAATGTTTTAATGTTCTACTAATAAACATAAAGGTACAGCTGTCATGAAACCAGAGAGAAAGGCTACATGGCTAGATACTGCTGATCACTTGAATGCGCAAGTACTATGTTAAAATGTTTTCATATATCTTAAAACGTGATGCAATCTTGGGCACAGTAAATTAAATACAGTCGGTTGTAGCCTATATTTGAGTTTTTTGTTTTATTTAAGTTGCATTTTGGACTGATAATAAAGTCATATGATTCTATTTGAGAAACTCAGTGGTAATATCAATGCATTCCTATTGGTCAGTATGAGAGGAACTCAGCTTAGCCTGACTGTTAACCTGCCCTGGACCAGATTAGTTTCCCAGCACAAGTTGCCAGGGTGACTGAGCATGAGCTATGGTAAATTTGCTTTATAAAACCAAATCAAGTGACAATAAGTCAGACTAACTGTTGGTGTTTCCAATTAAACGTTTGCTTGTATGTGGAGTCTCGCTCCATCTCGTACCTGCATAGGTTACAAAGTACGTTTAGAATTAATTTCAGAATTATTATTAAATAGATTCCCCACCCTTGAAATGCCCAGCCCAGAATAACACTGTTTGCAAGTGCTGAAAGAGGGTTTGAATTTCACACTAATAAATCTGTGCAAATCCTTTAAAGAAGAAAGAAAAAAGGTAACACGTTCTGTGAAGCCTGTTTTAATGCATTATAAGGGCATTCGTAATGTCTTATAATACATGCATTTAACCACAAATCTATTAAAGTATTATAAAGTATTGTAACTGTTGGTATGATTATTTATTTATAAACTTATTTATAGATAATACAACATTTTATAAGGATTTTATGAGGCATTATTAAGAATTATATTTTTTGCTACATATCCTGTTTTACTCTGAAATATGTAATATGAAAATAAAATGGTTGCTAACACTGTTTAATGTTGAGTTTACCTTTGTATATGTCTTTTAGCTGCCAGACTGATGACACTCTTATAGTAACACGACAGTCAACTCAAGATGACTTGGATGCCTTGGACCTTACTGAACTTGATGTTGTCCAGTGCTGCCAAAATAGAGACTTCTTGACAGAGTAAACATCTCTTGTTCTGTGTTTTTTGTGGTTTGGTTCCATTTTCCCTGTTCTCCTGCCTTCTGTTTCTGTTCCTCATGTGTTACTATGGTTTTTGATTAATTACCTTGCACCTGTGAATGATTTTGCTCTCGTTTGTCCAGGTATTTAAACTCCATTCTGTTCAGTCTTTGTTTGTCTATTCTCAGTTGTTATTATTTGTGTTTATTCCCTGTCTGCCTGTTTTTCAGTTATTATTAAAATCATATTGTTTAAAACTTCATTTTCCAATCGTCATCTGCCTGCCTGCGGCACAACCATGACAACATCACCGTTTATCATTTTTTTCACTAACAAAACAAAATCTACTTCTTTTACCTTGTGTAATTCTTGCTTCTTATAATTTTAACACATGTATAATAACAGTTTCTATTACCACACACCCAAATTTCTGTTGTTGTTTTTTTTTCTTCAGAAGTCCTGATGAAAATCAAGTGCTGAAAGATCACGTTGATAGATTTGAAAAGGTAAAAGAGGGGTGCACAGATGGAGAAAATACACAAAACTTTGTGCTGCCAGAATTTCCAGAAATTAATAGTCTGCACGACACAAAAAATGAGGAGCTCCAAGAGTCCAAAATGCTCAGTAAAGAGACCAGAGCACTTACTGCCAGTGAATTGCTGCTTAACAAGTGAGTTCGGCACACATGCATGATTGTACTTCCATTGTCATGGTTATATATATATATATATATATATATATAATATACAGTACTGTGCAAAAGTCTTAGGCCACTAGTATTTTCATCAGCTAAAAAATGGTTTAAAGTCAGTTAAAGTCGGTCTTTTGCTGTAGTGTGTCAGTAGGAAATGTCAGATTACATTTCCAAACATTCATTTTGCCATTAATCGTAATAATCTACACAGAGATCTGATTCTGATCTCATCATCATCCAGTCTGTCTGGAATGACATGAAGAAACAGAACAAACTTTATCAATTACCTTCTATTAACTAAATGAAATAAACATTTGGTGTGATCATTCTTTGCGTTTTTGCAGCTTTTGCCCTAGGTGCACTTGCGCAAAATTTTTCAGGTAGCTTTGCAGGTAGGTCTCTTGAAGCATCTTGGTGACGTTGCCACAGTTCTTCTGGATTTACTCTGTTTCAGTTTGTTCTGTGTCTTCATGTCATTCCAGGAAGACTGGATGATGATGAGATCAGATCTCTGTGTGGAGCACTGGCTGTTGTCAGACTCCTTGTGCAAACAAAAATCCCACTAGATTATTACAATTAATGGCAAACAGAATGTTTTGAAATGTAAACTGATGTTTCCTACTGACACACTACAGCAAAAGATAGAAATAACTTACTTCAAACCATTTTTTAGCTGGTGAAAATACTAGTGGCCTGAAACTTTTGCACAGTACTGTATATGTGTGTGTGTGTATATATATATATATATATATATATATATTTGAAAAGTTCAGATGCAAAAGCCTCTAAATCCATCTGACATAGTTCTTTCTGGCTACTTTGTATAGGTTTCTATGTAAGTACTGGTACTGGTACTGATTGGGATGATGGACGTATACTATGTGTCAGTGCAAGAAAATAACATTTGTCTTTTTATTGTGGTTATTAAACTCCTAAGAATTTACATCCATGCTTGAGGACAAAATGAGACAGAACAAAGCATTTCCTATGATCGGGATGTTACATTTTGCAGATGCCATTTAATCTATTTGTACTGATACTACCCTTTAGCCACTGATCAACTGAAACCCACCCAAAAAAAGAAATTAATTTAAATAAATAAATAATGTCTGCAATTTTTGTTTTCAATTTCACATGCAGAATATTTGACATTCCGGAGATTGAGGAGTCTGAGAGATTCTACTCTTCTTTGCCTTGTGGTGTGCGTCTCATCTTTGCTCTTTACAATTTGATGGAGTCTCAGTCAGAGATGTTCTGTTACTTTGTGATTATCTTAAATCACATGGTGTCTGCCTCTCTGCTAACACTGTTCCTGCCTATCCTCATCTTCTTGTGGGCCATGTTGTCAGTGCCACGGCCAACCAAGCGCTTCTGGATGACAGCTATTATCTACACACAGGTCAGTATCTTCACAACTGGTGCAGCTGATGTTTCAAATGATTGAGTCAACCATAATATGTTCTCAGGCCAGGTGTGCTAAAGCAGTTTGGAAATCAAATTTGCAGAACATTGGGTCCCCAAGAGCAGGATCTATAGGCTTTTTCATAGGATGAAAAAAAAAGAAAGAATATAATTTGTACTTCTTTAGTAAGTTTTGTCTGTTTACACTGTAAAATCTAATTATTTGGGCTTACTTAAAAAAAAAAAGCATGTAAACCAATTGCCTTAAAAAAAAAAGTAAAGAAGTAAAGTAAAATGGGAATAGTATGTTGTACTGACAAATGCTTAGTGAGTATAGTTTATTTAAACAAGAGTTCCAGTAACCAAAAAAAAAAAAAACTTGATCCTTTCCTTTAGGTTTACTCTTGACTTAGTATAGCTACTCACTGACTCCCAGAGTGCATTGCGGCATGAATAAATTATGCAGTTGCTTTGTTGTTTTTATTTGCAAATTGTATTTGCTGACTTGTGTCAGTAGTAGCATAAAAACCCTAATGAAAATAAAGCTAATAAAATAGTTATTGTTAGAGTTAATACAAATAAATTGAGTTGTTACCATTGTTGTGATTCATGTGCTGAATGATATAGTCTGTGTGCGGCTCAAGCATGTTACCCCAAATATTAAAGCATTATAGCTACCCAATTAAAAGCTTCTCAAGGTGTCTATGAAAAACAATGAAATGGTTAAAGATCATTAATCAACATAAAAAATACACTACCTAACGATTTAATTAGAAAATAGGTCACCTTCTAAAAATGATCTATTTATTACTTTTCTTCCTTTGAAATAAAGTTATTCTGATTTCATGCTGCATCAGTAGGAATAAAACTATAATAATACAAATGAAGCTTCAAGTGCCCAATCAAAGGTGATGTGATGTTTTCTCTAATATTTCAGTTTCAGTATTTGGGAAACAAGTGAATGCAACTAGTGAAAGATAACTGCAGACATGGAAGAAATGAGTGAAAAGTCTATTAAGAATTGCCTCACATCAAAAACTTTCTTTTCTTCTTCTTCTGATGTTATGTTGCACATTAGCAACATATTAGTGCACTGCTGCCTTTCACTGGTTTATTAATGTCATTGGTTCCTTTGTAGCTACTTAAATATTTTAAGTAAGCGTCATTTAAAGCAGTAAGTAAATTGTTTTATTCGCCTTGAAAGTAGCTGTAACTTAATAAAACCTAGTACGTACAGCATCTAAGTAAAGATAACTAATAAATTGGATTTTACAGTACAGTGTAGGACCATTTTCAGTTTTTCTAGTGAATAATTATTGTAGTCTTTAAATATGTGCTTAGTTGAAGTTAACTTGAATTATATATCCTAAAAAAAAAAAATAGTGTTTTGAAATCTGAAATCTGTCTTTTTCCCCTCTTGCCATCTCCACTCAGCTCACAGTTGTGGTAAAGTACTTTTTTCAGTTTGGCTTCTTTCCATGGACTACATCAGCATATCGTGGCATTAATGCAGAGCGTGCATTTGCAGTACCCAACATAGTTGGAATTGAGAAGAAAGATGGCTACGTACTGCTAGACCTCATCCAGTTAATTGCTTTGTTCTTCCATCGCTCCATCCTTAAGGTACTGCCAATGCTTCACCCTCCCAGAAATCTACTTAAGATAGTTACCCGTCTCTGGAAACTTCATTGGAAAATGTCATTAGATATAAGCTATTTGACTGTCTATTTTTCTTTCCACACACAATAAAAAATAAATATTTCTTTCCAAACACAGTAAATTGCATCTATAACAGTTTAGTGGCATATTGGAAGTGATAATGTAATATTTTATAATATATAATGTAATATTTTAAATTATACATTTTTAACTCTTTTTTTTTTTCCACTTTAATTTTTATTGCATTTTTAGTATGTCACAACTGTTTACAATCAAATGCAATTTTCCAAATAGCAGAAAAGGCTAACTCGAGTCAGATATGACATGCCATTTCAATAACATGCAAATAACTAAAAAAAAAAAAACAAATAAAAACAGAGCCTGTGGTGAGAATACTGTAGAAGAAGTATAAACATGGTGCATACAAAAAGGAAAGACAATTGGGTATAAAAGAATAGGCACCGTTGACATATATGCCTAAAACTTTGGCTAGTACAGTCTGAGAGCCAGTTCCCTTATGGTTTGTCGAAGTAAAGATTCCATTTTTGCCATCTTTTGGCATACAAGTCCACCTTCAAACGTATCACACCAGTCATATGTTCCAACGTCCTTATTTCCTGAATTACATCAAGCCATTGTTGCTGTTTAGGTGAATCAGGCTTATACCAGTTTCTGGTTATGGTTTTCCTTGCTGCTGTAAGGAGCGTTTTTACCAGGTATCGGTCCTCCTGAAGTGTAACCAGTGAAATATGACCCAAGTACAAGACGAAAATCTTCAGATGAAAATGGGATCTCATATCCAAGCACCTTTGTTAAGGTTAAATGTACATTTTTCCAAAATGGCTTCAGTTTTTCACATCTCCAAAAAATGTGTGTATGGTGTGCTTCTAAGTAGCCACATTGTCTCCAGCATTGTTGGGGTGTAGAAGAAGCTTTACTGCTGATTTTAGGTGTAATAAAGAATCGTACTAAATTCTTCCAATTGAATACCCTCAATTGTTGCGAGCTTGTGGAGGAATGTTGAATTTCACACATATCAAACCATACATCTGGTAGAATTTCTACATTTAATTCTTTTTCCCACCTTGATTTAAGGTATAATGTTGAGTTGGCCTTACTTTCCATAATACTTACGTAAAACATGGAGATTATTTTTACACATTTACTATTTGATTTGTATGCATTCATCATAATCTTCACAACTGGATTAATTTCGTGTGAAGTTTCCATTTTTATTTCTCTGTTAAAGTAATCTCTGAATTGTATATACCTAAATAAGTCCCGATCAGTAAGAGAAAATTTTTCTTTGAGTGTTTGGAAAGTCAGTAATTCCTCATTTTCCACTACTGTACATATTGCTCTAATGCCTTTTGTTGCCCATTGCTTAAATGTGGCATCATTTTCACCTGGTTTAAATTGAGTATCAAAGGCTATCCATCGAAGTACTTTTTGGTCTTTGCTTAATTTAAATTGCCTAGCAAATTCAAACCAAAACTCCACTGCTCCAGAGGTTATTGAATCCAATTGACTTTTGACTACTGAGGGGATTTCTTTTTCTCCAAGAACTGACTGAATCTGATAACCCACCATATATGTCTCAATTTCCTTCCATCTAGCAAAATAATTGTTGTTACACCAAAGAAAAAGGGGACGGAACTGAGCTGCATAAAAGTAATCTTTGAGATTCGGCAGGGCCAATCCTCCTTTATGCTTGGCTAACTGGAGTGTTGTGCATCTTATTCTGGGCTTCTTTCCATCCCAAATAAACCTGGAAATAAGTTTATCCCAGATTGTAAACTGGTGTCTAGGTATCTCTACTGGCAAAGCTTGAAATAGGTATAGCAATCTAGGTAATATGTTTGTTTTGATGATGTTGATCTTACTGACAAAATCTAATGGATAGGTAGACCACCGTTCCATATCACTTATAATACTCTGGTTAATCACATTATAGTTTGCACCATACAAGCTACTCAGGTTTTTTGTAATAATCACCCCTAAATATTTTATTTCTTCCATGTCCCATCTTAAATTATATCTATGTCTGTGTAACGTGGAGAGGGAGACGAGAGGCGAGGGGATCCAAATGCGAGCTTTTATTTAATGGACGAGGCAAAGACATGGTCAGACAGGCAGGGTCAAAATCACAGCAAACAGGTATGTTGGGGCTAGGCACAATAGGAGTCCGTGAGGCAGGCGTGGGTCGATCAACGGCGAACATAATCCATAACGTGCGACAGAGAATAATCCTTATAACAAGCAATAGTCCAAAAAGGCAGGCAGCTAGACAGACGAAACGAGAAAGCCAGGCGAGAATACTAAACACAGGAAACTCGGAACTCAGGAACTCGGGAACTAGGAAACCAGGAACTCAGGAAACAAAGGAAACACAGGAAACTTAAACTAGGAAAACAGTGCTAGCACTAGGAGAGCGCTAAACGCTACTGTCACAATTCTCCACATTAACACTCCACAATACACGGTGATTAACGCGAGAAAATCCGGGGCTTTATAGGGTTGCTGATTGGCCACAGGTGTATGGCGCAATCAGCATGGTGGATAGTGGGAGATGCAGTCCGGGGTGTAGTGCAACAGTCTGAGTGTGATAATGGAACGAAAGCGACATCTGGTGGTGAGCGGACCGCAGGTCACCGACCAGATTTGTGACATAGCCCCCCCCCCCCAAAGAGCCCAGCTCCAACAGAACAACAGTCCAGGGGAGCGGGGGCAGAGCGAGACAGGACGAGGGTTGGAGGACCAGGTCCATGCGGAGGACCCAGGACTGAGGCAGGACTGGCAGAGCAGGAGCCCTCCAGGGCGGAGCAGGAGGCGGAGCAACCCTCCAGGGTGGAGCCGGAGGTGGAGCAGGAACCCTCCAGGGCGGAGCAGAAGGCGCAGACGCCCTCCAGGGCGGAGCCGGAGGCGGAGCAAGAGCCCTCCAGGGTGGAGCCGGAGGCGGAGCAGGAGGCGCAGACGCCCTCCAGGGCGGAACAGGAGGCGCCGGGACCCTCCAGGGCAGAACCGGAGGCGGACCAGGAAGCGCAGAAGCCCTCCAGGGCGGAGCAGGAGGCGCAGACGCCCTCCAGGGCGGAACAGGAGGCGCCGGGGCCCTCCAGGGCAGAACCGGAGGCGGACCAGGAAGCGCAGGAGCCCTCCAGGGCGGAGCCAGAGGCGCAGGAGCCCTCCTGGGCGGAACAGGAGGCAGAGCAGGAGGCGCCGGGGCCCTCCAGGGCGGAGCTGGAGGCGCCAGGGCCCTCCAGGGCTGAGCAGGAACCCGCATCATAGACTGGGACCTGGGGACAACAGGGACAGAGGAGGCAGACAGAATAAGGGGAGAAGCAGAGAGAGCACAGGTTAACGCCGCCTCCCTAGGAGGTTCTGCGGCGAGTGCCGACACCTCAGGAGGCATGGGCGCAGCTTCTCCAACGGAAGAGGCCTCTGGAGCGGACTGGAGACCAGACGGGAGCTCTGGAGCAGACTTGTGATCAGACGGGAGCTCAGGGGCAGGCTTGTGATCAGACGGGAGCTCAGGGGCAAACTTGTGAACAGACGTGACCTCAGGAGCAAACTTGTGAACAGACGAAACCTTTGGAGCGTAGTGTGCGGCCCACATACTGAGAACGGTGATCGCCCGCACACTGGTGGACATAACGCGGACTAGGCTCTGGGAGGCCAGACAAGACCTCTGGAGCAGACTTGGTGACAGACGTGACCTCAGGAGCAAACTTGTGAACAGACGAAACCTTTGGAGCGTAGTGTGCGGCCCACATACTGAGAACGGTGATCACCATCACACTGGCAGACATGACGTGACGAGGCTCTGGGAGGTAACGGGAGGTGTGACTTGGCTCTGGACCATCAGACGAGACGTGACTTGGTCTGTAAAGTTCGGCAGTGACTTGACCAGGAACGTGAAGACCAGTAAAGACTTGACTTGGCTCAAGGAGATCAATGGTGACTTGACTTGGCTCATGAAAAGCTGTTTGGATCGTGCTTGATGCAGGACTGACATCTTTGACGTTGCTGGACGCAGGAAATGCAACCGTGATTCGACGTGACAGAGGAAATAAAGCTGTAACTTGACTTGACACAGGAACAACTGCTTTGGCATTGCGTGACGCAGAAACGACAGCTTTAACGTTGCTTGACGCAGGAAATACCGTCTTGACTTGACACAGGAACAATAGCTGTGACTCGACTTGACTGAGGAACGACTGCTTTGACGTTTCTTGAAGCAGGAAATACCGCCTTGACTTGACACAGGAGCGACAGCTGTAATTTGACTTGGCTTAGGACGAGCAGCTCTGACTTGATTTGACACAGAAACAACAGCAGTAGCTTTACTTGGCCTTGGGAACATGGCTGCAACTTGACTTGATACTGGAGGTACAATTGTGAATCGACTTGACAGAGGAAATACAGCTGTAGCTTGACTTGACTTAGAAAGAACAGCTTTGACTTGCCTTGACACAGGAAATACAGCTTGAACTCGACTTGACCCTGGAAACACAGCTGTAGCTTGACTTGGCACTGGAAATACAATGGTGACTCGACTTGACAGAGGAGAGACAGCTGTAGCTTGACTTGACTTAGGAAAAGCAGCTCTGACTTGACTTGACGCAGGAAACACAGCTCTAACTTGACTTGACACAGGAACGAGTGCTGTAATCTTGCTTGACTCTGGAGTGGCAGCCATATCTTGCCTAGACTCAGAAACAGCAGCTGTAACTTGACTGGACTCGAAACTAGACTTGACTCAGGAAACACAGCTGCAATTTGACTGACTCGGAAACTTGACTTGACTCAGGAAACACAGCTGCAATTTGACTTGACTCGAAACTTGACTTGACTCAGGAAACACAGCTGCAACTTGACTTGACCAGGAAACACAGCTGCAACTGACTCCGGAAACTTGACTTGACTCAGGAAACACAGCTGCAACTCGACTGGACTCGTTAACTTGACTTGACTCAGGAAACACAGCTGCAACTCGACTGGACTCGGAAACTTGACTTGACTCAGGAAACACAGCTGCAACTTGACTTGACTCAGGAAATGCAGCTGCAAGGGCGTGCCAGCTGTGACGTGACAGAGCTCCGTTATCGCCGCCATTTTGTAGACGGGCTCCGCCGTCGCCGCCATTTTGTGCACGGACGCCGCTGTTGCCGCCCTTGCATGAGTGCGCTCCGGCACGGCCGCCATTTTGTAAACGGGGTCTGTTGTAGCCACCATTACACGGGCGGGTTGCATGGCCGGCGTTACCGCGATGTCGCGTTGCTCCTCCGCGACACCCACAGTAAACGATGAGCCCACACACAACAGAGCGTAGTCCATAAAAGCTGCAAGTGATGAGCGCGGACCCTCGCGTCTCAACCTCCCCCTTAAGGGCTGATTTATGCCATCGCAGAAAATCTCAATGATTATACAGTCCGGGAGGGTAGAATGATTTGCAATTGCCAGAAATTTACAGATGTATTGTTCTAATGAACGCGGTCCTTGTTTTAATCTGAATAAAGTCCTTGTTGTGTCCATACCTGTTGAATGCTGTCCGTGGTAAAAGCTGCTGGATCCTTGTTTGACCGTGTATTCTGTAACGTGGAGAGGGAGACGAGAGGCGAGGGGATCCAAATGCGAGCTTTTATTTAATGGACGAGGCAAAGACATGGTCAGACAGGCAGGGGCAAAATCACAGCAAACAGGTATGTTGGGGCTAGGCACAATAGGAGTCCGTGAGGCAGGCGTGGGTCGATCAACGGCGAACATAATCCATAACGTGCGACAGAGAATAATCCTTATAACGAGCAATAGTCCAAAAAGGCAGGCAGCTAGACAGACGAAACGAGAAAGCCAGGCGAGAATACTAAACACAGGAAACTCGGAACTCAGGAACTCAGGAACTAGGAAACCAGGGGCCAGTTGCATAAACTTAGCCTCGATGTTAAGACAGTGTCTTAACTATTAGTCTGACTAACTAGCAGTTAACCAAAGGATAATCATTATTATTTTTTGGATTCAGCTTATAATAATTTACATTTTTCTCTAACTGTTTTTAAATAAATTATTACCAGTCTTAAAGAAAAAATAGCTGACTAACTTTTTAAGACTAGTCTAAACCTTTTATGCAACCGGCCCCAGGAACTCAGGAAACAAAGGAAACACAGGAAACTTAAACTAGGAAAACAGTGCTAGCACTAGGAGAGCGCTAAACGCTACTGTCACAATTCTCCACATTAACACTCCACAATACACGGTGATTAACGCGAGAAAATCCGGGGCTTTATAGGGTTGCTGATTGGCCACAGGTGTATGGCGCAATCAGCGTGGTAGATAGTGGGAGATGCAGTCCGGGGTGTAGTGCAACAGTCTGAGTGTGATAATGGAACGAGAGCGACATCTGGTGGTGAGCGGACCGCAGGTCACCGACCAGATTTGTGACAGTCTGATTTCCTCAGAAGGTTTGTAATTAAATGCCAAAAGTTGTGTCTTCGCAATATTTAGTTTGTAACCAGCAAAGAAGTTAAATTCATCAAGGATTTCCATTAGTACAGGAAGGGAAGCCTCAGGATCTGTTAAATAGATCAAGACATCATCCGCAAATAAACTAATTAAATGATCTTTATGTCCTATTGTAACGCCTTGTATTTGTTCATGTTGACGGATTGCCTGGGCCAGGGGTTCAATATAAACAGCAAATAAAGTGGGACTGAGGCAACAACCCTGTCTAGTTCCTCTTTGTAAACTAAACGATGGAGATAATGACCCATTAATTTTTATTTTGGCTGTTGGTTGTTGGTAAAGAGATCTAATTATATTTACAAAATGTTTATTGAAGCCGAATCTATCCAAAGTTTGATAAAGAAATTCCCAATTGACCCGATCGAAGGCCTTTTCGGCATCAAGGCTTAGTAATACTGCCGTCTTATTTTCCCTTTCTATTTTATCTATCAGATGTAGCGTCCTCCTAATATTATCATGTGTTTGACGGCTTTTTATAAATCCAGTCTGGTCCTCGTCTATTAATTCAGGAAGGATAGTCTCTAGTCTTTTTGCTATAATTGCTGTATACATCTTATAATCTACATTAAGAATTGAAATAGGCCTATAATTGCAACTAAATTCCCTATCCTTACCCTCCTTTGGAAGTACTGAGATGGTTGCCTCATTCCATGAAGGAGGAAGTTTACACTCTCTTTTAATCCAGTTAAATGTTTTTAACAGGAGTGGGGCTAGTTGTTCTTTAAAGGTTTTATACCATTCAGCAGGAAAGCCGTCACTACCTGGTGTTTTAGATGTTTTTAAACTCCCAATCACATTATTTATTTCTTCTAGTGTGAAATCTGCTGTAATGAAATCGTTTTGTATTTTGCCTATACTTGGTAAATCCAGTTCATTAAGAAAATTTCTTGTCGCTTCCATTTTAGAATTAGAGGTATCCGTATACAGTTGTTTATAGTAATTTAGAAAAATAGCCTCTATTTTCTGTGGATGATGAATCAAATTATTTGTTTGTGGGTCTCGTATCCTATGAATGGTACTCTCAACTTGCTGTTTACGTAGGCGTCGGGGAAGTAATTTGGCTGCTTTAGGGCCGGATTTGTAGTATGTCTGCTTATAGAATCGAGCCTTCTTCTCAACATCTTGTTCTAACAGGTCGTTAATCTGTTTCCTTATTTGCTGCATACGCGTTAGTAGATCTGGGTCCCTGTTGATTTTGTGTTGTTGCTCCACATTTGATAAATCTGATGTCAGGGTATTATACTCCTTAATTCTCTTTTTTTTATTTTGTGCTGATAATGCAATCAAATTCCCACGCATCACAGCCTTCAATGAATCCCACAATATAGACGGGTCTACCTCTCCATTATCGTTTATCATCATATATTCTTTGATATTCAATTCTATCTGTTCTGCAATTGCTTTGTTATTTAACAAACCCACATTCAACCTCCAACCTGTCTTTCTCTTCCTTCCTTCTATTTGAACTGTCAGGTACAAAGCACTGTGGTCAGAGACATCAGCTACTCCAATGCTACAATCTCTCACCCTATAACAGTCACTTTTTGGCATAAAAAAATAATCAATCCTAGAGTACGTACGGTGAGGAGCTGAGTAGTGAGTGTAGTTTTTGAGAGATGGATTAATATGTCTCCAGACATCACAGTATCCTATATCATCCCAGGCTGTGTTAATCAATTTTGATATTTTGCTTAAATTTCTTTTACAGTTAGTTGTGTCTAAATGATGGTTTAATACCACATTGAAATCTCCACCACATATACAGATACCCTCTGCCTTCAGTACAATTACATCCATTAATGATTTGAAGAACAGTTTACTAGTATCGGGTGGAGCATACACATTTACTAATGTTACTATCTCTTCTTCAATTTTACCCTTAACAATGAGATATCTCCCATCCTTTTCTTTTATTTCCTTATATGATTCAAATTTACATTTATTAGCGACAAGAATAGCAATCCCCCTTCTATGCGTATGCTCATATGAGTTGTAGTAAGTATTTTTAAAACCAGATCTTTTCAATTTCTCATGTTCTTGTTGAGAAAGATAAGTTTCTTGCATAAAAATAATATCTGCTTTCTCTTTTTTAAATTTGGTCATTACCTTTGACCTTTTAATTGGGTTACCCAAACCGTTCACGTTTAAGGACATTAGCTTAACCTCAGTAGACTGTACCATCATCAAAACGAGTCATTCTTACACCACTATGTTTCCACAGGCTAACCTTAAATAAAATAAACTGTAACACAGTAACAAGCCAAGAACTGCTTAGAACAAGCATTATAACAGAGAAGTATAAGGACTTCCAAAGTATGAAGAGCGTTCTCCAGTTTTCAGCTCAGGAGGGGGAAAACCTCTCTCCAGGAAAGGGCCCCCTCCCCAATAAGTCCGCTACAGACTGTATCGCAATTCACTTACGTATGTCCGATGGCACAGCTGACCTCATCATCCCGCCAGCCGGCGCACTTACACTGAACATCTTTATGTAAAGGGTCGCTTTAACATAGGTTTTTAAACACTGCTATGTCCATGCTCAAATTCCCATAGGCATTCTTTAGCTCTTCTGGCAGTGCCCACACTTGTGGTTGATCCCACTCGCTGCCACGATGTAGCCCGCTGGAGACGATCCAACAGGTGGCTCTTACCGGGCGGTCTCTCGGGCACCTCCACGCTGTATCCCCGCCGACGCAGCTCCTGCGCTGCCTCCCAGGCACTGCCGTACACCTGCACACCGCCCTCTCAGTAAATGCGTATCCGATTGAAAGGCGTCTGAAAACAGATGCCCTTTTCTTTGAGAGCCTTTTTAATATTGGTGTACGCCTTGCGCTGGTGAAGAACGGTGGCTGTATAGTCATGGTCGAAATACAGCGGTTTCTCTTCCATCATGATTATCTTTCGCCAGGCTTTTTGGATAACCATCTCCTTGGTGCTGTACTGCTGGAAATTTACTATAATGGACCTCGGACGCGAGTTTGGGCCCGGTCTGGGCGCCAGGGCTCTGTGTGCGCATTGTATTTGCAAGTCCACGTCGCCAAGCTCAAATTTGGAGCGAAGCATCTTTTCGACAAATTCCATCACCGAGCCTTGTTCAGCGTTCTCTGGTACACCGTGGATCCTGATATTGTTTCGTCGAGCCCTCGACTCAAAATCGTTCAGTCTGTCTTCTAGTTTCTGCTGATCTTTTATAGCCTGTTGAAGGGCGACATTGGCCTCCGCACTCCATGTTTCAGCGTCATCGATCCGCGTCTCCATCTCGTTGATTTTCTTACTGTGTTCTTGCATGGCTAGCATGTTTGTTGATAGTTGCTGGTTAACTTCTTATTTGAACTCAAGGAACTCTTCTCTCATATCATGTTTAATTTCGTCTTTGAATGATTTTAAATCTTCTTTAAGTTCCGACTTCAGTTCGCTGATCTGCTTGCTTATAGTTTCAAGCCCCGTGAACACATTCTCCGATGTTGAATCGCCTCCATGTTGTCGGTCCTCCTCGTCTAGCCCTGCACGGTGTGGATAGTTATTCGTTGTACTTTGCGTCCCTTTGCCTCTATTTTCTATCTTTTTTTTAATCAAAATAATTACACGGAGGTAAATATAACGCCGACTTGCGAGAGCTAAGTGCTCAACCTGCCATTTTGGTCTGCAGCCAAACCAGAAGTCTATACATTTTTAACTCTATTACCAATATTAATTAGCTTAGGCTGTTACACATACATGAGTTTAGCCCATGAAGAGAAGAGGGCTAGAGGATCCAGATGCATTACATTTTAATAACTGAACACCCAAAAGTAACAGGAGTCCAAAAATAAAACAATAGGAATAATGAACAGAACTGAGATAACCAGTGTGTAACAAAAGCAATGGGAACAAAACTACAAAAACTACTGTATACAAAACTACTGAATACTTCAAACTAAGAGTCCAGAACACAAAACGGGAGCACAAGAAAGCAATCATAATAGAGTCTTCCTCTGTGGCCATGGCAGGACAGGCAGAGGATTGATACCTCCGTGGTCATGTCAGAGCAAACAGTAAGTTCAGGGACGGCCTCCGTGGCTGTATCAGAACAAGCAGAAAGTCCAGACATGCCCTCTGGCATAGATGAATGACCGTTTAACTATAGAAACTATAGAAAGTTTAACAACATTTGTAAGCATCTTGATGTGTTAGCTGATCTGTTGATCATTATGTAATGTATAAAAAATTAATCAGTAAACATTAACACACACAATATCTCATATTTGTAGCTATTTAAATATAAGATTACATTCATAATCCTACCCAATTCCTAAATTTAACAACTACCTTACAAACTACTAATAAGCAGCACATTAGTAGTTTACTGAGTCAAAATTCATAGTTAATGTTTTGTTAATAGCGAGAATTGGACTTTAAAATAAAGTGTGACTGAAAATTTACCAAATTTTGCTTGGTACAGTGTATTCTGATATTTGTTTGTCCATGAAGAATACAGGTGATGCTGCCTTAAAATGTGTCACAGCAGGCAATATTTGCATCAGAAGGGTGCCTATGATGTCTGAGGATGCTGCCTAGTTAGGTGGTTTAGTAGGTCTTCGAACAGAGCCAGTGAGATGAGATGTTGATGTGTTTTTGTTCCTTCAGTGTCATGGTTTGTGGGATAACAAGGAGGTGGAGATGCCAGACTTTTTTAAGAAACTAAAGAGAAAAACAGAGAAAAACAAGATGGCTGAAGGATCAAGACAACGAGAAGAAAACACAAGTAGACGAATGCCCTTTGTTCCATCATACACTTCTTTCCTTCAGAGACAGAGAGCAGAGAGCCCCAAGAGACAAGGTAAGATCTCCACATGGACATACATGAGAAACTTATATTCACATATAATACTTATAACAAATAATGCACATACATGTACACAAGCACATATTTCACACGTGCCAGTTTGTTTTCACTTGATCTTGTTTTGTGCTTTGTGGTGCCACACGTAAGTATTTACATATCTGTGCTAATATGATTAATAAATATTATATCAGCAGATTCAAACCAAAGCAGGAAAAAACATTCACACAAGAAGCAACAGTGGAATGTGCCACTAAGCAGGAAGGATCGAATAAAACAGTACATGAATGGCCGAATGCTGGAAGCCAAAGCTGCTGTCATAGAGCTGTAAGAGATCAATAACATGACATTTTATTCACTGAAACACATGTACGCTACGCTGATGCATTGCTGCCATACACATATTATTTTTTCCACTCAATTATGTTGTAATAAGGAGATATGTCATTTTAATCTTCATTTAATCTTTTCTGCACAACAGCATCTTTACTCAAGATGTAATGTTTTTTTACGACATCTTTTCTTGTACTAATAAGATGTTGTCATTAAAACAGCATATTTTTCTCGTTAAAACATCTTTTCTTGTAATAACGAGATGTTATGTCATTAAACTTTCCCCACAATAACAACGTTATAAAAACAATGCTAAAACGATGATGTCATACAAACGATGTTTTTTCCCATTACAAAAGAAATGTTACATTGTGTGAGCGAACTAAGCGATTGTCCGCACTGCTGACACCACAGTCCTGAGATAAATGAGGTTCTGCACGCTGCTGAAGTTACTGCAGGAGGGATAACAGAAATACACTGTTTTAAATATATTTTAATTTTTGTTAGTATTGATCTGTTTACAATATAATACTATTCAAAAATTCCGACCCAAAGGATATGACTCGTTTAAGATGATCAGGTCAAACCAGTTATTTTGGAATAATTGACTCTGGGCTTGAAATATTTCTTTATTTGAATGATAAGTTCAATAATAAGACAAGGAAAGGAAAGGACGTAGGTACGAGGCTTTCGGTTCAGTACACATTACAAACCGAATGATTTGTTGGTCTAATCATAAAAACAAATAAAAACAAACAAACAAAAAAATACAAATCATCATGACTGTTGCAGTATAGTGAATTTTGCTTTCGCCAACCTAGGGAGGTGAAATAGGGTTGTGTTGGATACTCATGTCACAGCTGACATTATGATTCTTGGATCACGTGTCAATTAAGGTGTGGTTATGTGTACATCACATAAGAAAGATTGGTGGGATCTCTAACTTGTAGAACCTCTTACTGTATTATCAACACAAAGAAGACACAAGTTGTAATAAAATTAATTTTATTAACAAAACATAGACAAGAGTAGTTAACAACTATTAAATGAATACCATGAATGAAACAGGAATAAAGTGCATAAGATGCTTAAAATGCAAGTGATTATGTTGAGTGCTATGTCAGAGCTATGTTATCTGGAAAGATAAACTGTTGCTACTCTGAAACAAATAAGGTGTCTTCTGCCTCTCCAAGCTAGAGACTCAGAACTTGGTCAATCCGCTTTGTCTCTCTAGGATGGAGACTCAGGATGCTGCATCTGTTGTTATCTCGCTGGACGAAGACTCTGAACGTAGATTATCTCTTTCCTCGCAGGCTGGAGGCTCAGAACGTGAGAACGTGTCTGTTGCTGCCTCAAAAGCTGGAGACTCGGCCTTGGTATCTGTTACTGTCTCTCTGAACGAGGCTCAGAACTGGGGTGTTTCTGCTATTGTCTCACCCTCGTCGCAGGGCTCAGACTCAGAACGAAGTGTTTCTGTTACAGTCCCTTCCCTCGCGGGTAGCAGACTCAGAACTGTGTATCTGTTACAGTCTCTCTGAACGGGAGACTCAGAACGAAGGTGATCTGTTTCTGTCTCTTCCCTTACAGGACTGAGACTCAGAACAAGGAGTGTCTTTTGGAAGGGTACCTTTATCCCTTTTCCGATGAGGAGGAGATTGCAATTTGGTGCTTCTCCATTTCCGTGCTGTGATTGGCTGGTGGTGTGGGGACACGTGGTGGCCCACCCTTCTTTCCTCCTGTGGAATTTATTTGTATAGTCCAAACACAAAGTTAGAAAAGTGTCACTAAAGTTTTACTGGTGCATTTCTCACTTTCCAAACCATAACTAGAAAGCATTTGGCAATGTTACGAACACATTAAGTCCAAACATGATGGGAAAAGATTGAACTTTCATGCATCCATTCATTTGTCCATTAACAGCTAAGTTTGTGTAAGATGTTGCACTACATGTTGCTGTCACAAGGAATACTTATTTCTCTGAATAAGTATAAAATGTGTGTGTTGTAGTGTGCATCAGTATTAAGGTTTGAAAACCTAGTTATGAATGGATTTGGATAGATCTCCATGATCTCTCTTTGTTTCACCCACTGCTGCTGCATTTGGAGGTCTTAAGGAATTTTTATGGTTGGTCACAGGCCAAATCCTTAGGAATCAGTCTCAAGGTGGATGAAGGGCACAAACTGCATTTTGACCAGTAGGAAGTTCTGTCCTTCCCGGGCTTTGTGCCAAAGGTGTTCTTCTTGCCCTCTAAGAGATGTCTGGCTGTTGTCCTGGCATCTTTATCTGATGGCGTTGGACAGTTTGTTTATGTTAGTTTACCAAGATCCAATCAAAATGTAGTAAACCTCTGTCAACTATGGTGGTCAGAGAGGGCCCCTTGCAATAAACTGGGCCCTGGAATGTGCTGTCCGCTACAGTAGGAACAGGCTGCTCTGTGAGTGGGTGTGAGTACAATACAGATAATGAGCTCAGATGGGAAAGACTACCTCTCGTTGGATTTATACAGACTAAATAAACAAATTTGTGGTATTGACTGTTTATTAGTATTTATAAAGGACATATTCTGCATAACCATATTATACATGCCTAATCCAACCAAATACTTAAACTTAGCAACTACCTTACTAATGGTTTATTAATAGCGAGAAATGGACCTTAAGATCATCTTAGAATGAGTCATGCAGTTAACTAATGATCTGATCATGTAATGCAAACATTGTTGTTCTTAATATACAATACAAATATATTAAACTATGAAAACAAGTGAGCAGCTGCACAGAAAAAAAGGTAAGAGGATAATGACTATGACAACTATTGAAAGACAAAATTTAAAACTATTTGCTCAGGTCACCTGAACCTGAGTCAGATGGTTGCTGGAGGTTACTTTACCTATCAGCCTACAGCGTGATTCCTGTCACATACTGTGCTGGGACGTGGATAAGCTAAACAGTCTTTAATAAATCCAAAAGTACAGGGTAAATCCACACAAGGAATGGAAAAAGACACACGAACATCACTTGGGTAGACCCACGAACATCACTTTGTTGGGTAGACCCAACAAAGAAAGAAACTCACAGACTGGAACTTGAATACACGGGCTAATGGGGAGAACAAAGGTACTCAGAATGACTGATCAGACCCTGAGTGGGCTCTGGCTCTCTATCATCAGTGGACTCAGGCTGATGCTCCGCATCATGGGGAGGTGGTGGGCTGGGCACTGGGTCGGGAGTGGAACTGGCAAGATTCTCGTGGGAACAGGCAGGGAACGGAGATCCATTTCTCACCAGTGTCCACTCCACAAAGGCAGCGAAATTCACTCAAGGACCATCCTCGGACAATGGTGCTCTACATGCGGTGTTCAAACTGGCGTAGAATCGTAGAATGCACAGAGTGCGTCATCCGGGTAGCTGGTGAGGACCAGGAACAGTCTGGTATGGCCCTCAAATGATCTCTTCCCCTGCTCCAGGAGGAGGAGGTATTCAGGGCATGCGAGGGGATCCATGGGGACACAACAGAAACAAAAAACACTGAGTAAAACACAGAAACAAAACGGAAGGGAGACATGCAATAAACTTTGTTAGGTTGGGTCTTCTGTCATGTACTGTGATGGGATGAATGATGGAGACATGGATAAGTGAAACAGTTTTAATAAATCCAAAAGTACAGGGTAAATCCACAGCACAGTAGCACAGAATGAGAACAATCAGACTAAACGATAACAGAAACATGACCATGTAAGGGCACACAGGAACAGAAACAGGTGAAGACACAACTAAACAGGTCCATATTCCTGACAATTCCTGTTTGGGAATGATACTAAAAACACACACACACACACACACACACAAGCCAGTAAAATAAACACACTTTTACTGAAAATAACACAATAAAATTGGACAGAAATATAATAATTTTAAATATCAAAATATTATTTTTAGTTCTGTTCAACATAAACAGATATGACTTTTTTTAAACTAATTATTTAAATAATGTATAGTCCTAAAAAAAACTATCATTTTCAGAGCATGTAAGCAGAGCATAGCAAGAGTAGATCAGTGGATGAGAGGATAGCGTCATTTTGGCAGCATTGCCCAGCACAGCTGTACTACAGCATGTTACAGCACATTAGTGCTACTGCAAACAGGAATAAGTATACTACATACAAATTTAGTATCGGCACATTATTTAAGTGAAATTTTAAGTGCTTTTCTGGTGAGCATAAGAGAGCGGTACACAGGCGGATTTCAAGCATATTATTAAATAGCAGAAGTATGTTTCATGCTCACAGCAGCATACACATTTAACCATTTGTTTGTCTTCTCATTCCAGCTTTGTTTGGGGGGTTATTATACATGCTACTTGTAAAGCAGCAGTAGGTCTTAAATACAGCACTGTATTGGCGTATGCATTGGCAGTAGCAATTTCCTATATTTTTTGCTGCAGCAATAACTAACAGCAGCAGCAATTCAACAGCAGCTTAGCAGATCTGTTCTGCCAAGACCAAATACATTATAAAATACTGTCATCTTCCGAGAGTTTCTAAAATCTTCCAAGAGTTGTCATGATAGAAATGCCATGTTCTGTCATGAAACTTTAGATGCCATAGGCTAATGGTTCATTAATGCAAACTGATGATTTTCACTGCGTTAAAATTACTTGGCACAACTAATGGGTGGTGCTTTCTTCCAAAGTGACTGTGCCTGCTACAGCTCATCCCATGGTGGCAGCGTCATCCACTACAGCTCCTCCCATGGAAGTGGGGGTACTCTGAGCTCCTTGTTGGCTCTGTCACTGTTACGCAGGCCATCCTTGAGCTCTCTGTGCTGCTTGTCGGCTCCATCATGGCCACAGAGGTCATTCCTCAACTTTCTGTACTCGTTGTCAGCTTTGTCAGAACATTTCCCATAACAAAGCAATGGTGTAACACATTTTTGCTATTGTTGACATAGTATCCAGTTCCAATGGGCTCAACAACTCTGTCCCTGCAAAACACAAATAGCTGTGAATGATTGTTTTCCTCTAGAATGATTGTTAGCCTCTACAAGTCATGAGTGCATGAAACAGAATCCCTTCTGCTGCTCAGTCACAGCACACATGCACACCGTTCATTTTGTTTTTTTACAATTACCATTTCATGTGCAATGATTGTTAGTCTATGCCATTTAATATGCCTATGTCAGTATATTGTGTACTTCCAAAAAACAGCATTGAATGGAATGCTGTCATATTAAAACAAAACAAAAACTAATACTCCTGCTCATGTAAAACTTCATTCTTCTTTTTAGTGCTCTACACACATATTTACCCATAAGGCAGTTCTTCTATGACATCATCCATCCTGAGTACAGCCCTGTGTGTGATGTGTATGCGCTGATGTTCCTGGTAGACGTGGTGAACTTCATCATTATTATATTTGGATACTGGGCCTTTGGAGTAAGTATTGATCTCACATTCAATCACTTTTTTTTGTTACTTTTTAATTTCATTTTAATTGAAGTATTTTATTTTTAAAGGACCCATAGAAGGTACTTTTCTATGGGGTCTTAATGCTGTCTATTTTCCAAAATATAGTGCATTCTGAATGAGAATATGAAATAACAAAAGGCAGAGGGTGGATTGCATCAATATGAATCTAAAACCTATATTAAATAAAAAAAATCTTCTTCCTTTTCAAATTCAGGGCCAGGGCCAGGGCCAGATTTGCAGAACACTGGTTTATGCAAATAAATAATAAAAATGCACAATGAACTATAAGGATATTATATTATACTTACTTATAATATTGTAGTGGTATACTTAGATAGATAGATAGACAGATAGACAGATAGATAGATAGATAGATAGATAGATAGATAAAATAGAATTTCACCCCTTGCCTTTGAATGTGCAATAAGATCATATTTAGTTCCACCAATCAAATCCTCTCTAGTAAACCATCACTTTTAGATTATGTAGTCAATTCTCCTCAAAGACCTCCTCAATATTTGAGCATATTGAATTTCATTGTTAAGATATGACCAGTACAAGTTTCGACTTTCTCAGTTTATTTTTTATGTGTTAATTAATAAGTGTTTTGAATTATTGATACAGAAGCACAGCGCAGCTGCTGATATTACAGAGTCACTGTCAGAAGACCAGGTTCCTGAAGCTTTTCTCGTCATGCTCCTCATCCAGTTCAGTACCATGATTGTCGACCGAGCACTCTACCTTCGTAAAACTCTTCTTGGGAAGTGTGTTTTCCAGGTAGTGCTTGTGTTTGGGATCCACTTCTGGATGTTCTTCATACTGCCTGGTGTCACAGAGAGGTGAGGAATAAATGAAGGACTACTAAAACTACTAAAACTAAAAACTGACATGACCAAAAGATTATGACAACGTGTTTTTACATTACTTTCACTCATCAAAATGAGTAAAGCAATTTTCAAATTTAATTTACGTATAAATTGTAGGAGGTTCAACTCATTGTTTAAACCAGTTTAATGTAATTAGGGCCCGAGCACAGATGGTGTGAGGACCATATTGGAATTGCTCCATTTATTATTATTATTATTAGGGCCCGAGCACTGCAGTGCGAGGACCCTATTGGAATTGCTCCGTTTATTAATAATATAATAATAATAATAATCCTTAGAAAAACAATAGGGCCTTCGCCCTTTTAGGGCTCGGGCCCTATTGTTTTTCTAAGGATTATTATTATTATTAGGGCCCGAGCACCAGTGGGCCTGAGCCCTAAAAGGGCGAAGGCCCTATTGTCCTTCTAAGGATTATTAGGGCCCAAGCCCTAAAAGGGCGAAGGCCCTATTGTTTTTCTAAGGATTATTAGGGCCCGAGCCCTAAAAGGGCGAAGGCCCTATTGTTTTCCTTAGGATTTTTTGTTATTATTAGCCCGAGCCCTGAAAGGGCGAAGGCCCTATTGATCCCCTAAGGATTATTAGGGCCCGAAGCCCTGAAAGGGCGAAGGCCCTATTGATCCCCTAAGGATTATTATTATTATTTATTTTTATTTATTTATTTTTTTTTTCGACTAAACGGGGCATTTTGGGGGCCTTAACATGCTCAAAAACTCTTGAAAATCGGCACACACATTGGAATCTGCGGTCATTAGGACGCCGCAGAGACTGGGACCCGGGCGTGGCACAGGGGCTCTACAGCGCCCCCTGGAACACCTTCCCAAAACTTGATGTATATCCCGCACATACTTGCACGTATACATATGAAACTCGGTACACATATAGATCTCACTGAGCCGAACAAATCACGCACTCTATGTGATGAGGTAATCCCAACAGGAAGTGAGCTATTCAGGGCTGTTTAAAAAGCGCATGCTCTGGAATTTGATATACTCCTCTGAGGCCTTTATTCCGATGGCAACCAAACTCGGTCAGCATGACCTCAAGACATTGAGGATGCTAAATTGCGGAGGGATTTTTGATATCTCGAACGGTTCGGCCGTGGCGAGGCGACGAAATTATGGCGAGAAATGAGAAACAGGAAATGGCTAATAACTATTGCACACATTGTCTGATTCTGATGAAACATCAGGAGTTTGTTCGTTGTATGATGCCGATCACATAGATGTGACTATTGAGAGTAAAAGTTATAGCGCCACCAACTGGCAGCAGGAAGTGTGTCATTTTCAAAATGCTTTTAAATCAGCCTCTTAATTTTACTCGATTTGCTTCAAACTTCATCAGAATAATGTCAAAACACGGCCGATGAGAATCTGTAAAGGGGTCGTTGATATATTAAATTCTGTTGCCATGGCAACGTGTCAAACTTTAACATTTGTTTCCTGTGTTTTTGGGGCACTTAATAAGCTTAGATTTTCATGAAACTCAACACACACATCAGTATTAATGACAGTTAGACACTGGCAAAGGCTCATAAATGGGCGTGGAGGAGGCGCTCTATAGCGCCACCTTTTGTCAAAAGTTGGGGGGTTAGTTTTAGCTACAGACACCAAATTTGGTATGTATATTGTTCTCATCAAGCCGGACAACTTTCTAATTTACATCTATTAGCTGCGACCAACAGGAAGTCTGCTATTTTGATTTGAATGTGGATTTTTGGAAAAATCAGGCTATAAACAAATTCATACTCCTCCAAGCAGGAATGAGTAGTTCACACCAAACTTTGTAAACATGATGCCAACATACCGAAGATGTTAAATTGCAAGCGGATTTGGGATATCTTGAATGGTTGATTTATAGTGATTTTTTGAATTTAGCAGAAAAAACATAACCGTAATATTGAAATGCAGCATCCAAACACTTAAAAAAAATTTTCATACATAGAACTAGTCATTCTGAGAAATAAATGCTTAGTTCCATCGATATAAAATAATCAACAAAAAACAGAAAATTAAAAAACTATTAAACATCTGCTCTCACTCTAACTCTCTCACTCTAACTCTGTGTCGGGGGATGAGCTTAAGTCTGTGTGTATGTGTGTGTAAGTCTGACTGAGGTAGTTGAGTGGCTGTGTGTGTGTGACAGAGAGAGAGAGAGAGAGCATTTAAAACGCCTTATCCTAACTCTTCACAACTTTTTACATATGAAAAACAAGTCATTCTAAGGAAATGTGTTTATCATGTTTTCAGAGGCTGCAAAAACATTTGAAATATCACACTTGTAAACTAGCTGATGAAGACTGTAATACCAAGAATGAACACAAGATGACCTTATAGGATAAGGAATCTTTTCAACTCTAATCCTATCTCATTCTCATTGTGTCAGAATGACTTAAAAGCATTTTGATTTTAACCCTTTCATTGCTGTGACACTTCAATCCAAACTGGTACAGGGATACTGTTAATGCATGTGCCCGCTGGGCACCGTTTTTCTGATGGCACCAGGGTTGCGGATGCGCTGGCGGCGAGGGCCCGTCATCGCTGCTTGCAGCTATATTTTATTATTATTCTTATTATTTTTTGTCAAGGTTTTGGGGGGTTTTGAGGCCCTTAATATGCTCAAAAACTCTTGAAAATTGGCACACACCTTGGAATCTGCGGCCATTAGGGCCGGGCAGAGACTGGTACATGGGCGTGGCAAGGGGACTCTACAGCGCCCCCTGGAATTTGGAGGTTCATATAGCACACATACTTGCACGTACACATATGAAACTCGGTACACATGTAGAACTCATAAATCTGAACAACTTTTGCTCTCTATGTCATTAGCTAATCCCAACAGGAAGTTGGTTATTCTGGGTTTTGTCAAAAACGCATGCTCTGGAATTTGATATACTAGTCCTAGGTTTTTTACCCAATTGCCACCAAACTCGGTCAACCTGATCTCAAGACATTGGGGATGGAAAATTGTGAGGGGATTTTTGATATCTCGAACGGTTTGGCCGTGGCGAAGCGTTGAAATTATGGCAAGAAATGAGAAACAGGAAATGGCTAATAACTACTGCACACATTGTCCGATTTGGATGAAACTTCAGCGGTTTGTTCGTTGTATGATGCCGATCACATAGATGTGACTATTAGGAGTCAAAGTTATAGCGCCACCAACTGGCAACAGGAAGTGTGTCTCTTTTAAAAATGCTTTGATATCACATGGTTATTTTTACCCGATTTGCTTCAAACTTCATCAGAATAATGTCAAAACACGGCCGATGAGAATCTGTAAAGGGGTCGTTGATACATTAAATGCTGTTGTCATGGCAGCGTGTCAAACTTTAACATTTGTTTCCTGTCTTTTTGGGGCACTTAATAAGCTTAGATTTTCATGAAACTCAACAAACATCAGTGTTAATGATAGTTAGACACTGGCAAAAGCTCATCAATGGGCGTGGACCTTTTGTCAAAAGTTGGGGGGTTAGTTTGTGCTACAGACACCAAACTCGGTATGTATATTGTTCTCATCAAGCCGGACAACTTTCTAATTTACATCCATTAGCTGCGACCAACAGGAAGTCTGCTATTTTGATTTGAATGTGGATTTTAGGAAAAATATAGCTGTGAATGAATGAATACTACTCCTACAAAAAACAATGAATTTACACCAAACTATCAAACTTTGTCAACATGATGCCAACATACTGAAAATGTTAAATTGTGAGCGGATTTGGGATATCTTCAATGGTTGATTTATGGTGATTTATTAAAGTAGCAGTAAAAAACATAACTATAACTTTAAAATGCAGCAACCAAACGCTTCAAAATTTTTTACATACATAGAACTAGTCATTCTGAGTAATAAATGCTTACTTCCATCGATATAAAATACTCTACAAAAAATAGAAAATTAAAAAACTATTAAACATCTGCTCTCACTCTAACTCTCTCACTCTAACTCTGTGTGTGGGGGAGAGGTTGTTTGTGCCTGAGTGCTTGTGTGTATGTGTGTGCGTGAGACAGAGAGAGAGAGAGAGAGAGACAGAGTGCATTTACAGTGCATTATGCTAAATCTTCACAACTTTTTACATATGCAAAACAAGTCATTGTTAGGAAATGTTTATCATGTTTTCAGAGACTGCAAAAAGATTTAAAATATCACAGATGTAAACTGGAAGATGAAGACTGTAATACCGAGTACGAACACAAGATGACCTCATAGGATAAGGAATCTTTTTCAGCTCATTCTCAGTCTATCAGAATGATTTAAAAGCGTTTTGCTTTTAACCCTTTCATTGCTGTAACCCTTCAATCCAAACTGCCACAGGGTCACTGTCAATGCATGTGCCCGCCGGGCACCATTTTTCTGATGGCACCAGGGTTGCGGATGCGCTGGCGGCGAGGGCCCGTTCATCGCTGCTTGCAGCTATATTTATTCTTCTTCTTATTTTTTGTCAAGGTTTTGGGGCCCTTAACATGCTCAAAAACTCTTGAAAATTGGCACACACCTTGGAATCTGCGGCCATTAGGGCCGGGCAGAGACTGGTACACGGGTGTGGCAAGGGGACTCTACAGCGCCCCCTGGAATTTGGAGGGTCATATAGCACACACACTTGCACATATGAAACTCGGTGCACACATAGAACTCATCAAGTTGAACAACTTTCACACTCTATGTCATTAGCTAATCCCCACAGGAAGTTGGTTAGTCTGGGTTTTGTCAAAAACGCATGCTCTGGATTTTGATATACTAGTCCTAGGTTTTTTAGCCAATTGCCACCAAACTCGGTCAACCTGATCTCAAGACATTGGAGATGAAAAACTGCTAGGGGATTTTTGATATCTCGAATGGTTTGGCCGTGGCGAGGCATTGAACTTATGGTGAGATATGAGAAACAGGAAATGGCTAATAACTACTGCACACATTGTCTGATTCAGATGAAACTTAAGCGGTTTGTTCGTTGTATGATGCCGATCACATAGATGTGACTATTAGGAGTCAAAGTTATAGCGCCACCAACTGGCAACAGGAAGTGTGTCTCTTTTAAAAATGCTTTGATATCACATGGTTATTTTTACCCGATTTGCTTCAAACTTCATCAGAATAATGTCAAAACACGGCCGATGACAATCTGTAAAGGGGTCGTTGATACATTAAATGTTGTTGCCATGGCAACGTGTCAAACTTTAACATTTGTTTCCTGTGTTTTTGGGCCACTTAATAAGCTTAGATTTTCATGAAACTCAAAACACACATCATTAGACACTGGCAAAAGCTCATCAACGGGTGTGGAGGAGGTGCTCTATAGCGCCACCTTTTGTCAAAAGTGGGGGGGTTAGTTTGAGCTACAGACACCAAACTCGGTATGTATATTGTTCTCATCAAGCTGGACAACTCTCTAATTTACATCCATTAGCTGCGACCAACAGGAAGTCTGCTATTTTGATTTGAATGTGGATTTTTGGAAAAATATAGCTGTGAATGAATGAATACTACTCCTACAAAAAACAATGAATTTACACCAAACTTTGTCAACATGATGCGAACATACTGAAGATGTTACATTGTGAGTGGATTTGGGATATCTTGAACGGTTGATTTATGGTGATTTATTAAAGTAGCAGTAAATAAACATGACCATAATTTTAAAATGCAGCATCCAAACACTTTAAAAAATTTTACATACATAGAACTAGTCATTCTGAGAAATAAATGCTTACTTCCATCGATATAAAATAGTCTACAAAAAATAGAAAATTAAGAAACTATTAAACATCTGATCTCACTCTAACTCTCTCACTCTAACTCTGTGTCGGGGGATGGGCTTGAGTCTGTGTATGTGTGTGTGTAAGTCTGACTGAGGTAGTTGAGTGGCTGTGTGTGTGTGACAGAGAGAGAGAGAGAGAGAGTGCATTTAAAATGCATTATCCTAATTCTTCACATCTTTTTACATATGAAAAACAAGTCATTCTTAGGAAATATGTTTATCATGTTTTCAGAGACCGCAGAAACATTTAAAATATCACACTTGTAAACTGGCAGATGAAGACTGTAATACCAAGGATGAACACAAGATGACCTCATAGGATAAGGAATTTTTTTCTGCTCATTCTCAGTGTACCAGAATGACTTACAAGCACTTTGCTTTTAACCCTTTCATTGCTGTGACCCTTCAATCCAAACTGGTACAGGGTTACTGTCAATGCATGTGCCCGCTGGGCACCATTTTTCTGATGGCACCAGGGTTACGGACGCGCTGGTGGCGAGGGCCCGTCATCGCTGCTTGCAGCTATATTTATTTATTTATTTTTATTTTTTTTCGACTATCCAGGGGTTTTTGAGGGCCTTAACATGTTCAAAAACTCTTGAAAATCGGCACACACATTGGAATCTGCGGCCATTAGGACACCGCAGAGACTGGGACCCGGGCGTGGCACAGGGGCTGTACAGCGCCCCCTGGAACACCTTCCCATAACTTGATGTATATCCCGCACATACTTGTACATATACATATGAAACTCGGTACACATATAGATCTCACTGAGCCGAACAACTCACGCACTCTATGTCATTAGCTAATCCCAACAGGAAGTGAGCTATTCAAGGCTGTTTAAAAAGCGCATGCTCTGGAATTTGATATACTCCTCTGAGGCCTTTATTCCGACAGCCACCAAACTCGGTCAGCATGACCTCAAGACATTGGGGATGCAAAATTGCCAGGGGATTTTTGATATCTCGAACGGTTTGGCCGTGGCGAGGCGATGAAATTATGGCGAGAAATGAGAAACAGGAAATGCCTAATAACTACTGCACACATTGTCTGATTCTGATGAAACTTCAGGAATTTGTTCGTTGTATGATGCCGATCACATACATGTGACTATTGAGAGTCAAAGTTATAGCACCACCAACTGGCAGCAGGAAGTGTGTCATTTTCAAAATGCTTTTAAATCAGCCTCTTAAGTTTACTCAATTTGCTTCAAACTTCATCAGAATAATGTCAAAACACAGCCGATGAGAATCTGTAAAGGCGTCGTTGATACATTAAATGCTGTTGCTATGGCAACTTGTCAAACTTTAACATTTGTTTCCTGTGCTTTTGGGCCACTTAATAAGCTTAGATTTTCATGAAACTCAACACACACATCAGTATTAATGACAGTTAGACACTGGCAAAGGCTCATAAATGGGCGTGGAGGAGGCGCTCTATAGCGCCACCTTTTGTCAAAAGTTGGGGTGTTAGTTTTAGCTACAGACACCAAAATTGGTATGTATATTGTTCTCATCAAGCCGGACAACTTTCTAATTTACATCCATTAGCTGCGACCAACAGGAAGTCTGCTATTTTGATTTGAATGTGGATTTTTGGAAAAATCAGGCTATAAATAAATTCATACTCCTCCAAGCAGGAATAAGTAGTTCACACCAACCTTTGTCAACATGATGCCAACATACCAAAGATGTTAAATTGCGAGCAGATTTGGGATATCTTGAATGGTTAATTTATGGTGATTTATTAAAGTAGCAGTAAAAAACATAACCGTAATTTTAAAAGGCATCATCCAAACACTTCAAAACTTTTTACATACATAGAACTAGTCATTCTAAGAAATAAATGCTTAGTTCCAACGATATAAAATAGTCTACTAAAAATAGAAAATTAAAAAACTATTAAACATCTGATCTCACTCTAACTCTCTCACTCTAACTCAGTGTCAGGGGATGGGATTAAGTCTGTGTATGTGTGTGTGTAAGTCTGACTGGGGGTAGTTGAGTGGCTGTGTGTGTGTGTGTGTGAGAGAGAGAGAGACGGAGAGAGACAGAGTGCATTTAAAGTGCATTATCCTAACTCTTCACAACTTTTTACATGTGAAAAACAAGTCATTCTTAGGAAATATGTTTGGCATGTTTTCAGAGACCACAAAAACATTTGAAATATCACACTTGTAAACTGGCAGATGAAGACTGTAACACCAAGGATGAACACAAGATGACCTCATAGGATGAGGAATCTTTTTAACTCTAAGCCTATCTCAGTCTCATTGTATCAGAATGACTTAAAAGCATTTTGATTTTAACCCTTTCATTGCTGTAACCCTTTAATCCAAACTGGTACAGGGATACTGTTAATGCATGTGCCCGCTGGGCACCGTTTTTCTGATGGCACCAGGGTTGCGGATGTGCTGGCGGCGAGGGCCCGTCATCGCTGCTTGCAGCTATATTTATTATTCTTCTCCAAAATGAATCGCATTTTTAAGGGCCTAAACATGGCAGAAAACTCACGAACTTTTGCACACGCATCAGAACTGGCGAAAATTTACGTCTGATATGGGTCTCAGAAGTGTGTGTGTCAAAATGGCTCGATAGCGCCACCTATACACATTCAACGGAGTGCGCCTCGAACTACGCTTCACGTACATGTATGAAAATCAGCACACACATGCAACACACCAATACCTACAAAAAAGTCTCCAGGTACGAAATCGAAATCCCAACAGGAAGTAAGTTATTTTTATTTTTCTGAGCAAATTTTGTGTCATTTTTGCCATTTCCAGGTGTCATACTTGAACGAACTCCTCCTAGAGATTTATTCAGATCAACACCAAATTTGGTCAGCCTAATCTAAAGCCCTTTGTGACGTTAAATTGAGAAGATCTTGAGTTTTCGCTGGAGGGCGTGTCCGTGGCGGCCTGTCAAAGTTCGATGATTCGCCATGAAAAAGGAAATTGTTATAACTCAGCCACACAATGTCTGATCTGCCCCAAACTTCATATGTTTGATAATAGTCTGGTCCTGAACACATACACATAGCCATATTCAGTTGTAGTCATAGTGCCACCTGCTGGCAACAGGAAGTGACATGTTTTACGCTGTGAGAAACTCCTCCTAGGGATTTCAAGAAATTAACATTATATTTGGTCAGTCTAATCTAAAGACCTTTGCCATGTTAAATTATGAAGATCTTGAGTTTTCGTTGAAGGGTGTGTCCGTGGCGGCCTGACAAAGTTTGATGTTTCGCCATGGGAATAGAAGTTGTTGTAACTCAGCCATACAATGTCCGATCTGCCCTAAACTTCACATGTTTGATAAGATTCCTGCCCTGAACACATCTGAAGGCCAATATTCCATTACAATCATAGCGCCACCTGCTGGCAACAGGAAATGACTTATTTTACAGTAACTTAAACATGCAATGTCCAATTTACACCAAACTTCACATGTTTGGTAAGAGTCCTGACCTAAAGACATCTAAAGGCCAATATTCCATTATAATCATAGCGCCACCTGTTGGCAGCAGGATATGTCATGTCTTACACTAACTCAAGCATACCATGTTCAATCTGCACCAAACTTCATATGTTTGATAATTGTGCAGGCCTGAACACATCTACACAACAATATTCAGTTATAGGCATAGCGCCACCAGCTGGCAGCAGGAAGTCTGGCACATATAAATGACTTTGATATATTCCTCCTATATTTTCTATATTAAAAGCATACTGCCCACCGTTTGCTCTTTTCCTGAAGCCACTGGTCGGCGGTGAGCCCGGGTGCGAGGGCCCTTTCATCGCTGCTTGCAGCTTTAATTTAAGTTGAAATGGCTTATACAGCTTCACTGAACTTAAGAATGCAGTGGGGAAAAATATATTTATATTGGTCATTGCTGCGGTCACAAGAAGCCACCCGCACCAACTACATTGGATGTTTTCAAATGGATGGAAGTAATTTTTTATTTGCTGTGTCTATTACTCCCCCATTTCACTTTTTCGCATAACATTTATTGTAAAAGGGCCCTTCTTTTTGAATATATGCAGTACTGTGCAAAAGTTTTAGGCCACTAGTATTTTCATCAGCTAAAAAATGGTTTAAAGTCACTTAAAGTTGGTCTTTTGCTGTAGTGTGTCAGTAGGAAATATCAGATTACATTTCCAAACATTAATTTTGCCATTAATCGTAATAATCCAGTGAGATTTTTGTTTGCACAAGGAGTCTGACAACAGCGAGTGCTCTGCACAGAGATCTGATCTCATCATCATCCAGTCTGTCTGGAATGACATGAAGAAACAGAACAAACTCAGACAGACTAAATCCAGAAGAACTGTGACAAAGTCTCCAGAATGCTTCAAGAAACCTACCTGCAAAGCTGCAGCACTGTTAAAAGTTTTAGGCACTTGTGTAAAAATGCTGTAAAATGAGGATGCTGTCATAAATAGATATTCTTTATCAATTACCTTCTATTAACTAAATGAAATCAACATTTGGTGTGACCATTCTTTGCGTTTACAGCAGCTTTTGCCCTAGGTGCACTTGCGCAAAATTTTTTCAGGTAGTTTTGCAGGTAGGCCTCTTGAAGCATCTTGGAGACGTTGCCACAGTTCTTCTGGATTTACTCTGTTTCAGTTTGTTCTGTGTCTTCATGTCATTCCAGGAAGACTGGATGATGATGAGATTAGATCAGTGTGGAGCACTGGCTGTTGTCAGACTCCTTGTGCAAACAAAAATCCCACTAGATTATTACAATTAATGGCAAACAGAATGTTTGGAAATGTAAACCGATATTTTTTTACTGACACACTACAGCAAAAGATAGAAATAACTTACTTTAAACCATTTTTTTAGCTGGTGAAAATACTAGTGGCCTAAAACTTTTGCACAGTACTGTATATATTCAAAAAGAAGGGCCCTTTTACATTAAATGTTATGCGAAAAAGTGAAATGGGGGAGTAATAGACACAGCAACTAAAAAATTACTTCCATCCATTTGAAAACATCCATTGTAGTTGGTGGGGGTGGCTTCTTGTGACCGCAGCAGTGACCAGTGAGTAAGCTTCTGAAAAAACTGAAAAACCATTGTCCTATACTTACTAACTCATTGTACATTTTAGTAAAAACTGTACACTGAATCTTAAATAAAGCTCTGATTTCTGAAAGACATACAGACACAGTAATGCAATTCAAAACAGAATCCAGTGGGGAGGGTAGGAGGGTGTCCTGGACAGTGTTGGACTAGTTACTCAAAGATTGTAATATATTACTCATTACTAGTTACTCCTTTCAAAAGTAATATTGTCACTTTACTTATTACATTTTGGCAACAGTAATTAGTTACGCTAGTTACATTTCTTTTTCCTCACGCCCCACAGAAGTAACTGGGTATCTTTCACATTAAATTCTTCTATAATGTTACTAACAACATATTTTTGCCTCATCATTTGACCAAAATCCACATTGGATCACAGTCAGAAGTTATTATAAACACTCAATAGTGACTGATAGTGACATTCAAGTAGAAGTGTTGTATTAATCTCATTAATTGACGTGTAGCTTGAAGCTAATTGTAATTTCTCTGTTATCCATATACGATTATATTTCATTATGTATTTTATCAAATCACATACATTTGTAAGAAAGTAACTAAGTAGCTAAGCAGTTTTATGGATGGTAACAGTAATATTATTACTGAAAGGTAACACTTTATTTTGATAGTCCACTTTAGACATTCTATTAACAGTAAGTAACTTTGCAACTGCATGTCAACTAGTCCTTAGAGTATTAGTAGACTGTCAGCTTAATATCTTCTAACACTCTTCTAAACTTTGCAAATATATGTCAACTTATTCTACTAACCCTAAACCCAACCTAACAGTCTGCTCTGAGAGTTAGTAGACATATAGTTGTAAATTAATAAGAATTAGTTGACATGTATTTGCAAAGTTACTTATACTTAGTAGAATGTCTAAAGTGGACTATCAAAATAAAGTGTAACCCTGAAATCTTATTAGTAATTAGTTACAATACTAGTTACAGTCCAATAATATTATTACAGTCCTGGAGCTGTAGCAAGTGACAGGCAGGTGAATTGGGAGATAGAGTTAGGAAAGTTCCAGTGTGACCCTGGCAAACCACGGAACTCGTGTGGAGCGACAAAGCAGGATACTTATGGTGGAGCTGAAGATATCCACAGCTTTGCAGAAGGAATAAACCTCAGGCAGACTGTCTGGGGGGCTGGCTGGCTTGCCCACATCTGGAGTGCTGGCTGACCTGAGACTGACTGGAGTGCCGGCTGACTTGAGACTTTCTGGAAAGCCAGCTGACTTAAGACGGACTTAAAACGTCTAAATGACGATCACAGAGACCAAAGCGGCAGACTGCACACCCTGTTTGTTTTCTTTATTTTATAAAACTACAATGTTTTATTGTTACTATGAGTGTATACAAATAAAAGTAGACCCTTTACAGATTTGACTGATGTATTGCTCTTATCTGTACGATCAAAAATGATGGAGTAACTTAAGTTCCTTTTAGCAGTTATCAGAAAAACTGCCACAAACCGCGCCGGCACGTTTTTCGACCCCAGAGGGTTAATATACATACTGCATAAATTAATGCTATTGTTTGCAAATATAAGGTTAACTGATGTTTTTAGAGCAAGATCAATTTCTTTTTCATGAGTTTACTTCCTCTTTACTTCCGGCTTTTGTTTCTCAGTGTCGTAAACTCTAGGGTCAAGGCTTCTAAATCGGGGTGTTTTCAGGGGAGTGATATTTAAATGATGATTGTTTTCAGCCGCAACATTTATCAACGTACAATCATTCATACGATTCATAGGATTGGTGGCACACGAATGCTTTTGCAGATCACATTTTTAAATAAACCATTCTTTTTTTCCATGCTGTGAAAATGGAGCTCTGTCAAATTTAAAAGCACCCTTAAGAGCCACATTTTCTATATTCAATGTTAAGCCAAGTTTATACTCTTTCAATTGACACCTATTTTGTGTTGTTTATCCAAGTGGTTGTTAGATGCTAATGCAGAGTTTAAGAGGTTAACCCCTACCATATTTTGTAAATCCAATGGTTTAAATGGCTGGGGCAGTTCAATAGGCTAATGTCTCATTCCTCATGTCTCCCCAGGTTACATATACATACAGAGACATTTTTTTAAAGGTGTAATCCATCACTTAAGAATTAGGCTTGTTAATTAGAGTAGTTGTGTGCTGTAATGGAATTACTAAGTGTGAATATACAATATGGCTTACCAATATCAATACAATATGGATTACCAGTGTGAGATTGCTGATGTTAATTGTACTGCAATGTTTCTTATTTCAGGAGATTCAACAGGAATCGAGTTGCTCAACTGTGGTACTTTGTAAAGTGCATTTATTTTGGTCTCTCAGCATACCAGATCAAATGCGGCTACCCAAACCGTGTTCTTGGAAATTTTCTTACCAAGAACTACAACTACTTCAACCTCTTCCTTTTTCAGGGGTAAGTAAATTATTCGCTCCACAATGACCGATTTCTTCACTGTTTCTGTACATTTAACAGAATGTAATATCTTGGGCCTGAGGGGGTAGCTCTATCAAGTTTGTCTTGACAAAATCAGAACAACAAGATCTAAAAGCTGCTGAATGTGTGTTGTCATTAAACTTTCAATTCATATGATTATGTACTTTTTAAAAGTATTCAAATGATTTTAACAGATGTTATACAATGACTAAAAGCTAATTTGTTAATGCCAACACTTTTGCTGCTACTGAAGTGTGATATGGGTAATGTTAAGGTAAGGTATAGGTAGATTTAAGGTGTCAGAAGCAGAGCTGGGGAAAGTTACTTTTAAAGTAATGCATTACAATATTGCATTACAGTAATTACATTACTTAGTTTTTTTTTTAATGGAAAGTATGGCTTGCTTGTTTGTTTTTATAGTATAACTTTAATTTCTACAATTTAAATTCTCAAAAAATTCCAAATTCGACTTTATTCTCAAAACATTTTGACATTATTCTCGTAATTTCGACTTTGTTCTTGTAATATTTCCACTTTATTCTCATCATATTTCAACTTTATACTCGTAATGTTCCAATTTTATTTTCGTAATAACAATCTCATAATTTTAGATGATTATTATTATTTTTTTTTTTTTTATTTTTATGTGGCACTAAAACACTGTCATGCTATTAGAACATATTTTAAAATGTAATTTATTCCTGTGATTTCAAAGCTGATTTTTAGCATCATTACTCCAGTCACATGATCCTTCCAGAAATCATTATAATATTCTGACTTGCTGATCAAAAATTATTATGGCTAGAAACAGCTAGATTTTTTTTCAGGTTTCTTTGATGAATAGAAAGTTATAAAATTATAAATATAGAAAGTTATAAATGTCCTTATCATCATAATATTTAAAATATTTGTAATAATAATAAATGAAATGAAATTAATTAAATAACAGACCGCAGTAATGATGCTGAAAATTTAGCATTGTTCACAGGAATAACTTACATTTTAAAATATATTCAAATAGAAAGCAGTTTTGTTTTTTTTAAATAGTAAAAATATTTCACAACATTACTGCTTTTTCCTGTATTTTGGATCAAATAAATGCAGGTTTGAGCAGAAGAGACTTCTTTAAAAAACTAAAAATCGTACTGTCCAAAAACTTTTGACTGGTAGTATATTAACCGAAGTTTAATTAAATTTGTTAACATTCAAAGGTACATGAATAAACTTTATACTGTATAATTTCTGTCAAAATCATTTGTAGATTTAAAGAAGTGCATTATCATATGAATTGAAAGTTTAATGACATTTGTAAACATTAGCTTATAATCTATTAAGCATCATACAATGTTTGTTAATGATTTATTAAAAAGCTTTTACTCATTGTAAACCATCTGTCAAAATCATTTGAAAATTAAAAAAATAAATAAATAAATTCTAGCTATGTGATATAAAATCATGATCTTTTAAAAATTGGGGTGTAAAATACATGTTTTTGTCAGGGTTCCCCTGGTAAATTTGCATTCCAGGGGCTAAAAATGACGTTATTGGGTTGCTTAAACCCACAGACATGAAACACAAGACGTGGGTAAATCCATTAGGGTACACTTAGGGTATGTCGGAAGTTTTTCGACATTCCCTAACTGTCTTGAGCAGGATCGCAGAGCTACACAAGACGAGCATTTGTGGTTAAAAAGTAAATAATTATTATGTTTTTTAAGAAAATGAATGATTGTTGTTAGATAAGACCCATATTCATCATTTAGAGCCCTTTGAAGCTGCATTGAAACTGCATTTTTAACCTTCAGTCTGTTAAGCACCACTGAAGTCCACTATATGGGGAAAAATCCTGAAATGTTTTCCTCAAAATCCTTAAATTCTTTGTGACTGAAGAAAGAGAAACATATCTTGGATGACATGCCGTTGAGTAAATTATCAGAGAAATTTAATTATGAAAGTGGAGTAACCCTTTAAAAATGGTTGCTCTCATGTACTCTGCAGCATGTAAAACATGTATTTAGTTGTGTGTAGGGGTGTCCAGTTCTAGGTTTTTCTAATTCAACTCCCACCATAGAAGTCGATGCAATCGACTCCTCGACTCCATTGCATGACTGTCCAAATTAGTCCAATTTAGTGGTGGCGTCATTAAATGGGCTATCAGTGTTGTTAGCTGTTGCTGAAACCTAACTTTACAGAGGGAAAACTCTAATAATAATAATAATAATAATAATAATAAATATAGCTGCAAGCAGCGATTGCGGGGCCAAGCACTAAAGAGGCAGAATGAGGAGCTAAGAATGGCAAGGAGCAGCAGACCGACTACAACAATGAATAATTAAAGCCATTTTAGGATGATATCAGTTGAAATGGCTGAAAAATCATAAATACAAGCACTAATAATAGAATTTATTGGCTTATAACTTTTGACCAATAGGTGGACAATAGGATATCAAATCAATGTGGTGTGTTCAGTGTGAGGTTACAATGACACACACAAAGTTTGGTGTCATTATGTCAAAGCTTCACAGAGATACAGCCTCAGAGTCAGACTCAGAGCATCAAATCTAAAATTTGTGGTGGCGCTGTACGAAAATAGTTTTGTCTATCGACACGAATTTATCTATCGAGTCAAATTTGGTGAAAACTGGACCAACGGTCTAGGAAGAGTTCGAACAAGTAGGTTTTGTACATTAATCAAAATGGTGGAAAGGACGTTCAACCAACTATGGTATAATTGGTATGTATGTTGTCGGCATGATCCAAGGTATGTTTTGGTACCAGTTTCATTACAATAGGTTAATGCAATCAGAAGTTATTAGCATTTTTGGAAATTCCATTATCAATGTTTAATGAATGGTGTATTACTTCTGACCAATAGGTGGCACTGTTGCCAAATTTATGTGGCGTGGTCAGTGTGAGGTGACAATGGCACATACAAAGTTTGGTGCGAATATGTTAAAGCTTTGCGGAGATACAGCCTCAGATGCAGTTTGGCATCTTTCCAACAAATTCGTTGATGTGCTAAACGAAAACCATTTCGTCTATTGACAGGAAAACCATAACTTTTTGTCAGCATGGTCAGAAGATGATCTGAGTCAAATTTGGTGAAAATTGGAGCAACAGTCTAGGAAGAGTTGAAAAAGTAGTTTTTCAATATTAATCAAAATGGCGGACAGGAAGTTCATCCAATTATGGTATAATTGGTATCAGTGTTCTCCAAGGAATAATCCAAGGAATAAAACAAGACCAGTTTTATTAGAGTAGGCCAATGTAAACTAAAGTTATTAGCATTTTTGGAAATTTCATTATTAATGTTTAATGAACGGTGTATTACTTCTGACCAATAGGTGGTGCTGTTACCAAATTGATGTGGGGTGGTCAGTGTGAGGTGACAATGGCACATACAAAGTTAGGTGTAAATATGTCAAAGTTCTGCAGAGATACAGCCTCAGATACAGTTTGGCATCCTTCCAGCAAATTTGTTGATGCACTAAACGAAAACCATTTCCTACTAAGCATCGACACGAAATCCATAACTTTCTGTCAGCACGGTCTGAAGATGATCAAATTTGGTGAAAATCGGACGGACAGTTTAGGAGGAGTTCGCAAAAGTAGGTTTTCAACATAAATCAAAATGGCGGACAGGAAGTTCATCCAATTATGGCATAATTGGCATCAATGATCTCGGCATGATCCAAGGAATATATCAAGACTAGTTTCATTAGATTAGGCCAATTAAAACTAAAGTTATAAGCAGATTTCTAAATTTCGTTATAACTTTTGACCACAAGATGGCACTACATCCAAACTTTTTGAGTGCTGTCAGGGCATGGTGCCGAGGACACATACCAAGTTTCGTAACGATATGTCAATGTGTTCATAAAATATAGCATTTTTGGACAAAATTCAATATGGTCGACACTCAAAATGGCTGACATTGGAAAATTGGATATGGTTGCACTAGCATGATGCACCGAATCTGAAGAGACCAGTTTTGTGATTTTTGGCCAAACCATTCAGAAGTTATAAGCAAAAAAAGCCATTTTCCATATCTCCTTACCACTAGGTGGCACTGTGCTGAAACACTGCAGGTAGCCTCAAGTCATGCTTGTAATTACACACACCAAGTTTGGTCTCAATATGCCAGACCGTTGCAGAGATATAGCCTCACAAACATTTTTGCGTGCTTTTCGTAGAATTCATTTGCGTGTTATTAGAAAACGGTCCGACTAATCAACTTGAATTCCATAACTTTTTGCCAGCATGGTCTGAAGATGATCTGAGCCAATTTTGGTGAAAATCAGACAAACCGTCTAGGACGAGTTCGAAAAAGTAGGTTTTACGAATAAAAATTTATAGAAAAAAAAACTAAACCTTACGATTTTTGAATTTTGGACTTGCCATAATTTGACTCGCCATAAGCCAAGGATTTAGAGGAAAAAAGAATTTTGATTCTGTGCCTTACGGATCAAAATTTATTAGCATAAAATGATTGAAACTTTGGACAAGTGGTCGCGCTAGAGAGTTTGAGTTAGAGACTCTAAATTTGCTGTGGTTAATGATGAGACTGTCCTCTATCTGTGTGCCAAATTTCACAACTTTCCTGCAAGTGGTTCTATGGGCTGTCATAGACTTCCAGAGCGGAAGAAAAAGTACGCTAACGGATACAATAGGTGCCATCGCATTTTCAGTGCTTGGCCCCTAATAATAAAAGAAAGAAAGATGCAAAAATAAAATAAATTCAAATAAGTAGGCCTAAAGTCTGTTTTTTACAGTTAACACAGCTTTTTTAGCTATAGGGGTAAAGCAAGGCAAAAGTACCCTTTTAAATAAATATGGCAACATAGATGGCACTTGTGGTGTTAGAAAAACAAAGTTCTTTATGACCATCAGGATTATAATATGTAATGCAAAAGAAAAGGCATGAGACGGCTGTTTCTGTCAATGGTAAGTTTTAATTGAAATGTTTATGATAGCCTACTACCTTTTAACGTAAGATAAGTAGACTGCAGGCTGTTTATGTTTTGCCACTTGTTTAAGCATCTAAGTAATATATAAATTCCAGTGCTGGAGTTGACTCTGACTCTAAAGCTATTCAGAGTCAAGGAATAAACTCTTTTTTTAGTTGACTCCCTAACCCTATTTGTATGTGTTGCGTTTGCTCCGCACAGCTTGTAGGTCTCTGGCTAACCGGCTAACAGCAACATCTGTTTGCTCGCAGTTGTCAAATGTGTTGATGAATAGTGAATGTTTGTCACTGTTATTGGAGTTCTGATAATGAATAGAGCAGTACGTTGGTGTACAAATTGCAGTGCTTTATCAATACGTTTCTGAGTTAGGCTAACACATATACCATGGCTATTTCGGTGTTTACCACCGAGCTGTGGGTTAGAGTAATGGTGATGGGCGTTCCGTTTCTGAAACGTGTTGCTCGCAGTAGACCAATCACAATGGACTGGCTCATCGGACCAGTCACCACAGATTAGTGTCACGCAAAAGAGGGGTTTGAACAAATGATTCATTGAGCGAATCATTTGGGAGTCGTTGAACAAATAAGGTAAAAATAAATGCATATTATAAGACAATAAAAGTGTTTTTTTGACCTTGCATGCATGTCAACCTGTTGTTGGGGACTCCCAAAACCAAAATATAAACTTTTCTTAGTCCATAATAGGGGTATTTAAAGGTACAGCTTAAGGTATAACTTAAGAACAATGTAGTGATAAGAAAGTAAGTCTTTTTGGATAAAAGTGTCTGCTACATGATTAAATGTAATTGTAATGGACTTTTCTTGATAGGTTTAGATTAGTTCCGTTCCTGACTGAGTTAAGGGCAGTGATGGACTGGGTGTGGACAGACACAACTCTTACCCTGTCCAGCTGGATCTGTGTGGAGGACATCTATGCCAACATCTTTATTCTGAAATGCTGGAGAGAGGCGGAAAAGGTGAAACTTTTAATGAATCTAAATTAATTTGATCTATCTATCTATCTATCTATCTATCTATCTATCTATCTCTCTGTCTGTCTGTGAGTGAGTGAGTGAGTGAGTGAGTGAGTGAGTCATTCATTCAACCAATTCATTCAGATGGAAAAGGAGCAAGGCAAGTGACTGTGCTTATAAATAGGTCACTGAATCATCAGTTAAACTGATCCATTAAAAAGGTGTATTTATTCAGTAACAAATTTCCACTGTGTGTTGCTTAGAGAGTTGGATCTGCTTCATTTTGAAATATTTGTTAGTGAATTAAAGGGGAAAATAACAGTATTGACAATTTTGTGTATAAAATGTAACTCACAATGTTGTTATATATTAATAGAATTACACATTTGTAATCATGCTGATATTTGGGAAAACAGTGCTCTGCTAATATTGTGACATAACTACTTAATATGTTATAAATGTATAACAAAAACTCATCAAGGCAAAAGTATCTTGAATTTTAGGGGCAGGTCTAAGCAGAAACCAAATTATAAACTTTATTTGATGAACCTTATTATTAATGAAGTTCCAGATAGCGTCAGTAAGAACTTGACCTAATTTACCACAAATTAGTTTGCAAACAAGGCCTAAAACAAGACAGAAAATAGCATATTACTTTCAAATAATAAATAACAATGTTTTTTAATGTAAAAATTTTAATAACTTTATAAGTGGACCTCAGAGAACAGTACAAAAAAAACAAAAGTAGTTCTCATGACCCCTTTAAATGCCGCGAATTGTCACATGAACAAGCAAATCCACAAAGAAAGAATAATAAAAATGTTATAACGCTAAAAAGATTTTAGCTAAAATAAGAGTTTTAATTCAGTCAATTGTTTAGATATGTCTAAATCAAAGTGTCATCTAAAATGTAAGACCTCTCATAAGTAAAAATAAAACTATTTAAGACTATTTTTTTAGGTTTTTCATTAACCTAAAAAAAAAAAAACACAGACACACAATACTTGTAAAAACGTTTTAAGGATCTGCAGGAACATGCCTAGCTCAAGTCATGCAGATGTGGTGTCACTTTAGAAAGGCAGACAATGCAGTTGTGATTAGTACTATTGCTCATTGTATACTGATCCCTGCTGTAAATGTTTAAACTGATTTTTGATTAATCTTTTGATTAATCATCTTCCTATATTTTTTTAAGCCTCACAATCAGATTTTTTTCCCTTCTAGCTATTCTTTTTGATGAGGAGGCATGATGTAGATATGCAAAACCGAGAAAGGCATACTTAGTTTTGTTTTGTTTAAGCAGTGTTTTTTTATATATAATCTTTCTAAAGTATTTGTGTATAATGGGAAATACTTTAAATGTCAAATGAGGGGGTAATATAATTTCAAACGTTTGACATTTAAAATATATTTCACAATGGTGTACTCACTTTAGTTATATGTTATTATAAATATACTTTTTCCTTATATGTTTGTGGTCTTTTGCATACTATAAAATAATAGAATGTTTTCTTGCCACAGAAATACCCTCATCGACGTGGACAGACAAAGAAGAAGGTGGTGAAATACACTATGGGCGGCTTCATTATTTTTGCTCTTATCTGCATCGTCTGGTTCCCTCTTCTCTTTATGTCTTTGGTTAAATCTGTAGCAGGAGTGACCAATCAGCCTGTAGAAGTGTCCATCCAGTTGAGCATATTTGGATATGAGGTGTGTGATTCAGCACTGAAGAGTAACATTGTAATCTGTATTATAAGTCAAGTCGCTTTTTTTTATATAGTGTTTTATACATACAATCCTTTAATGCAGGGATAAGTAACGTACATCCTGACTTATAGACATATATGAATTATCTGTGTTAAACATATGGGTCTTTAATCTAGATTGACAGAGTGTGTGTCTGCCTCCCAAATAACGTTAGGTAGACTGTTTCAGAGTTTGGGCACTAAACAGGAAAAGGATCTGCTGCACTCAGTTGATTTTGATATTCTAGGTATTGAGATCGCATTGGACATGAATGAGCTATAATGCAATAAGAGCTCCCTCAGGTACAGAGGAGCTGAACCATTCAGGGTATTATGAGTAATTAGCAAGATTTTAAAATGTATACACTGTTCAGTAGGGAGCCAGTGCAGTGTTGACAGAACCGGGGTAATATGGTCATACTTTCTGGTTCTAGTAAGAACTCGAGCTGCTGCATGTTGGACCAGCTGGAGTTTCGTTATTGAGCATGCAGAGCAACCACCCAATAAAGCATTACAATAATCTTATCTTGAAGTCATGATCACATGAATTAACTTTTCTGCATTTGACACTGAGAGCATAGGTTGTAGTTTAGAGATGTTTTTAAGATGGAGAAAAATTTAGTTTTACAAATGCTAGAAAGATCCAACACAAAGACAGTAGATATGCAGTGTCTCTATTGACCGTAACTTTGTTGAAAGTAATACATTTTTTTTTTTTTTGTAATGTAAAAAAAACTATATGTTAAATATTCAGAATATTATATTATTGTAGAATTATCATAGAATATATAATGGTGCAGTTTACATCACCTTCATAAATTGAATAAAACCAGAAAAAAATAATGACGACTTGTCAAATCATAAGTACGTCCCAGGAGGACTTGAACACAACGTTACTAGGGATAGCCAGCCAAGTGTGTTGGAGCTGGCTGGAGCAAAACTCTGCAGGACACTGGCTCTCCAGGATCAGGATTGCACACTACTGGCCTAGTAAAGTGGTTTCCAAACCCGATACTACCAACAGTACAGATTTTGGATCTCTCACCATTCCCTACAACTAAGCTAATGAGTTAAATCAGACATGTTTTATTAGGTAGACATACAAGATGTGCAGAAGACCAGGGCCCTCATTTGTCAACAGTGTAGGCATGAATGTGTGCGTAATGAGTGTGTAAAAACAGTTTGATGCAAAGTGTGGGATCTACCAATTTGTACTTATGTATAGAAATGTATGTAAATATAAGCACAACTCTGAGCATGCTTACGCAGAGAATCTAGTGGTAGAATAGTGATACTACAAAGAGAAAGTGCTGCTGCGTGTTTCCTTTGTCCTTTAACTGCAAATACTCAATTAATAATTTAATAGATCGAGCTAAACATTTGTATAATTGGTGTGAAAATCTATAAAAGACACTGCAAAAAAAGTCTCATCTCACTTAGTATTTTGTCTTGTTTCTAGTCAAAATATCTAAAAATTCTTAAATTGAGAAGATGCATTTACTAGATAAGCAAAAAGTTGGGGGGAAAAATTTAAATGAAAGTGAATTTCACTTAAAACAAGTGCCAGTGAGGTAAAATGCTCTTAAAACACGGTTATTTTTCTTACCCCACTGGCAGATAATTTTACTTATTTTAAGCAAAAATGCACTTAATTTAGATTTTTTTTTACCCCAGGAAACAAGACAAAATATCTTAGTCTTTTTGCTTATCTACTAAATATATTTAGATTTTTTAGAATTTGTAGATATTTTGACTAGAAACAAGACAAAAATACTAAGTAAGATAAGCATTTTTTGTTTGTTCATTTGCTTTTTTTTGCTGTGCAGCTGAGAAGTAATTTGAAATGTAGCTATAGTGTCATGGCTGATCTCGCTTTGCTGGAAAATTCAGAAAACCATGCGCTGCACAGAGAACGCATTTTCAGAGGCCACGCTGAGCTGTTAGTGAGAGCACAGGACTTCTCAGTCTGTGTTGCATACCATGATTTCGGTGAGGACATTACACATTCACGTATTTTATAAAAGGAGATGTTGTCACCATTTTTGCCAGCGTTTCTGAATGCAAATGACCATGAACGTGAACAAGCATGGTGCTTAAGAACATGTGGGATTTATCAACCATGATTACTTACTGGTGTGTGTAAGAACCGCATATCCACATTTGATAAATATGGATTTTTTTGTACTTGCACACATTCTACAAATTTTCATTTGTAGGACAAAATATAGATAATAGATAATAATATTTCTACGCATTGTTGATAAATGAGGGCCCAGATGTGGGAACCACTGGTCTAGTGGATTGGTCTCAAACCCAATTCCTGGAGGGCTACAGCCCTGCACAGTTTAGCTCCAACCTTTATCAAACACACCTGATCCAGCTAATCAAGATCTTCAGGATTAGTAGAAACTTCCAAGCAGGTGTGAGTTGAAGCTGGTTGGAGCTAAACTCTGCAGAGCTGCAGCCCTCCAGGAATTGAGTTTGAGACCTCTGGTCTAGTATAATAGAGTGACCAGACATGCTGCAGGGACACATTATGTCCAGGGTTTGCCTAAAATAACCAGGTGCTGGCTGTTTGTGCTGCACAGATCGATCATTGTATGACATCAAAGAACCGTGAAAGTGATTCAAAAGCATAAGAAGTCGTCTCCTCTGCTTTCTATAGCTCTCACGGTACTTAGATATCATACAACGATCAGTCTGCACAGCGCAAACAGCTAACACCTGGTTATTTTAGGCAATTTAATGGGCAGAATGTGTCCTGGGAAGTGGCATGTCTGGTCACCTTATAGTATAACAAAATTAATCGTGTTTTCTTATTAAATGTGTTTACAGCCATTGTTTACCATGACTGCTCAGGAACACAATCTGATCCCATACTCTCAATCAGCCTTCCAGAAGATGAGCAATCACTTCGCCACTTACCCGGTACACATTACAATTGTCCCAAAACATAAGCAATGACAATCTATAGTTGCCTTTCACAACATTCAGCACATTTTAGTGTGCACACAGTCTAAAATGAAATTTCACCTTTGGATTGCTGTTTTTGTGAATGAAACTTATATTAATCTTAATTTTTTTTTTTATCTTAATAATTTTGGTCATGATTGTTATAAATTGTTATACAATAACAGTTTGAACCTTGAGTTTAAACAGGTTTTTTTTCAAACTGTCCTCCGTTTGCTTCAATTAGTCAGCGATGCAGTTTATTGTGAACTACATGGCAGAGGACATAGTGACGGCAAAGGTCAAAAGTGACGCCAGTCGACTGTGGAACGTCAGTCCTGCCAGCCGAGATGCCATGATCTATGAACTCAGCAACTCAACACACTTCTACATCACACTGCGCTGGACTTTAAGACGGTATATTCTCACAATCACAACAAGGAAAATTAGTTGATGCTTTGGGGAATACCATTATCATGATCATTGTCTAAGCATGCATAGCAAACATGTGAATTCACTGGGCAATGACAATCCTTGATGTCCATGAAGAGCACATGAGTATAAAAGGGCGCCAGCAAAACATCAAGTTGTCAACACTTTTGTCTGAATGTGCAGATGTGACCCTGTGGGGAATCATAGTGGGCATAGAATAACCTGCCTCTGCAGATGGAGTCAAGTCATGTCAACCCTCAAGGCACAATATGCGCCATAAGCCCTAATCAGACAGGATTCATTTTAGAAGGGTAGATGGATTAATGTAATTTTACCACAAGACCTCTGTAATAATTATGGCCAATTTGTACAAGATAAGAAATTTCAGTAAAACTACCAGAAATGGGAGGGGTAACTCAATTTATGCACTGCTGTCACATCCCACTCATCATTTATGTATATAAAACAGTTAGGTTGAGTTGAGCGTTTTAATAAATTAATTAAATTCTGATTTGATTCTGTTGGTAATAGGCACTTACCTAAAGCTAATGACATCCATGTTGATCTGAATGGTTTGAGTCATCGTATGCAGAAGACACAGCTGAGAATGCAACTGAAGGCCACCATACTTGAAAAACTGCAGAAAAATACTTTTAAACAGGAAATGACAGAATATTGACGTACATAGCAATAGCGTTAACTGAGGTAATTTTTCTGGACCTTTTTACAGAACGTAAGTCGCCGTAATTTTACTGACATTGCATGTGAAGATATGTGAAAATAAACTGGCAATAAAGTGTACTATGATGGGGGGCAGTGCTTTATGTTCTCACTCATGTGTCTTCTGTCTTATCTCATAATAATAAAAAGGTTGAACATTTTATGGTACATGTGATGTGTCACTGTGAGTGTTTTTTTTGTTGTTGTTGTTTTTTTTGTTTTTTTTTGCATGTTTGAGCAGAAATGCATCTCTGGTGATGAATGCAGAGGTGGCTGGTGAACACACAGTGAAGTATGAAGATAGTGTACTGAGAGAGGAACTGGTGTCTATGCTCAGAGGGACACGCATTCGTCCAGTGTAAGTGTTTTTTAAACCTTTAAATTTAGATGCTTTCGACATCTGTTTTTTGCCACTTCTCATTCCATCTGTTTTTTGATGATTGTCAGATTACTGGAAAATCTGCTGCCAAAATATATCAGAGGAACTTCTGGGCCTAATGCTAAAATAGCACATCGACTTCAAGTGGGTGAGTTTCTTTCTTTCTTTCTTTCTTTCTTTCTTTCTTTCTTTTTTCAGTATTTACCTACTCTGTTCTTGGCTGTACTCTTCAAGACAAAATGTTTGAAAATTTGTATTTTAGCACCTCTTGTTATCAGTGGAGGAGATAACAAATTACATCTTCTCACATGACTGTAATTCAGTAGTTTTCTGGTATTTGTAATTTCATGGGTACATTTTTAAGTCTGTAATTTTACTTCTACTTACCCATATGGCAAAAAAAAAGATTTTTTTTTTGTGGCCAAAATATATTTGAAATATATGTTGCAAACAGTGAAGCTCAATAAAATATGTTTTTGAAATAGTAAATATATTTAGTTTCAAACATCATATACCAAAATATATTTCTAAATGTATTTCTGTGGCAGCAAAATACATTTTCTGGACTGAAATATACAGACGTCAAAATGCATTTTTTAAAGTGCTTTTTAAAAATGTATTTATATATGGCCAGAAAATATAATTATGTAAACATATTTTAACATTTTTTTGGCCATTTTCTGTATATTTTGAAATATATTTAGAAATATATTTGAAAAATTATTTTTTGCTGTATGGGTAAGTACAAATTAATCAATGTGTTTTACTTTGTTTCTGTTAAAATAACAATTCCTCACTGAATACACCTAATAGGGTTGTAACATGATCTTGCGATATTAAAATGTGATAATATTTTTTGTCTTGTGATATCGCTATGACAGAGTCTGAGGGTGAAATTAGCACAGAAGATACCACAGCCACATTTACATTACGTTACTTGCCCACCACAGCACCACCTCTACTGTCTTTTTGCTTTTTTATTTAAATATTAATAATAATTTAAAAAATAATAATTATGTTTGAGTTTTTTTTTTGTTGTTGTTGACTTCTTTGACTTACTAACATACAATGCATTCACGTTAAACAGCAGTTTAACAGTACTCTTAATATTATTTTTTACATTATCTGGATAAAAACATTGCTTGGCCCAGAAGAATTTTGTTTTATAATTAAATTTTATATCCCCAATTTGTTTTTTAAGAAATGTAGCAGGATTTTTTTTTTTGACTTCTTTAACATACTAACATACAATGCATCAATCAGATCTTACTGCATAATACATGAAAACGTATTAAATTTCTTTTACCTTATTTGTCAATAAAAACTTGTTAAATGTCAATAACAGTCACCTGAAAGTTTAAAAAAAAAAAAATCCTGCCACATTTTTTTTAAAAAACAAATTGGGGATATAAAACCATATAGAATTCTTATGGGCCAAGCACTGTTTTTATCCAGAAAATTTAAAAAATAATATGAAGAGTACTGAAATAAAGAACGTTAAGCTCACTCTCTGAAAAAAAAGATCTAATAACTGTTTCTCTTTTTGTAAACATTTTCAGTCCTATTACTCCATATATACTTCAATAAAGCCATGTCAATATATGAGCACATTCTGGGGTTAACATACGAGGAGAGAGCAGAATATACAAGCTTTGGTATTCCCTCAGCCTTAGAAAGCAGAAAACGTCCATGGATAGTCAGATTCTTTTTAGACCAGCAATTAAAAAAAAGTCTTTGCTTTCTGTGAACATTTATTAAAATTAGTTTTAGCCCTTTCAGATGAGCATTTACTGATTATTATACCTTTATTCCACATGCATCTGGGACATCAGATTGATGAATTGTCATTATCTCAGATTTACTTTAATTAACAGAAAGGCCAGAGGCGTCTGAGAACAGCTTTAACCACTCTAATATAATGGGGAACTGCCTTTTATCCTTCAGGGAGATACATGTACAATTTGAAAGTTGACTGAAAATAAAATAGTACAATCTTCTATTGGGATGTCTTCAATCTTTGAACAGTGCACTGTAAAGAGGTTAAGAAGCTCTGCGACCAACAAATGTCCTTATATAGGGTCTGGACAGTTTTCACAAACTTTGGACCAAAACCAAATCATCTTAGGGCATCATACATGAAGGCATACTCTACTTTATTAAATGCCTTGTATTCAAGAAACATATTGAAATCTAAGAACAAAATGAGTGCATCATCATTAACCAGTTCAGAGTAATCCGAGCTTCCCTTGGGCAATATACCTTATGAACAGTTAAATGTTCCAGACCCCCCCTGTTCCAGTGTGATAAAGCCTGGTTCATTGGTCCATTGGATTGGATTGCTTTCTCAGTACAACCGAACCGCTCCAGTGTTCGTTTGAATGTGTACCGAGACCACCTCTTCAAGGAGGTCTTGGTACGCTTCTTTGGTCCGCTTTTGGTGCACACTCTGGTTACATTCGTCTGAAAGAAGGAAGTCATATACACCTAGAATCAATGTTGGGGAAAGTAACTTTTAAAAGTAATGCATTACAATATTGAGTTACTCCCTAAAAAAGTAACCGCAGTGTTTCCCCTGCCATTATATTAGGGGGGCGGTCTGCCCCCCCAACAGCCAATCATTGCATTTCATTAGAAGGGAAGATGCTCTGCAAGTGCTGCTTTTTCAAATATAAATGGGGAGGCGTTCCTTATCTCAGCATGTGAAATCATGGGCACACACACAGCAAATTTAGAGAGAAATAAAATAGCTTTGTGGGCTTATTGTTGCATTTTTTTTTTTTTTTTAGGTATCGTTATATAAATTTATAATTTTGAGCAGGAGTCCAGGATTCCTCAGGAAAACATTTTTAAAACACACCTACTACCAACAGAGCAATAAGACGGCATTATAAAATGAAAAGGTGCTTTGATTTTGAATGGTGTAGACAGACACAGGTTCATTTTAAGCAGTATTAGCAAAACAACAAAGCTACTGCTGTTCATAGAACTGTAATTACCCATTATACAGTGTGATAAAGCCTGGTTCGTTGGTCCATTGGATCGGATTGCTTTCTTACTACAACTGAACCGCTCCAGTGTTCGTTTGAAAGCGTACCGAGACCACCTCTTCAAGGAGGTCTTGGTACGCTTCTTTGGTCCGCTTTTGGTGCACACTCGAGTGTGATTGCTACATTCACACCTGCCCAGGTTCATTTTTTGACACATTTCTAAAAGCAGTTCGTTGAGACAGTGAAGACTGAGACACTTAATGGTTTCTAATGATGTATAACACTTATTTGTGTGACCAAAATCGACAGAGTATTTTTAGTGTCTTTCGCACTGATCTTAAAAAACGTGAGCTGATCACGCCAGCGTGACGTTGACCCCAGGGAGTTAAAATAAAGTGTGACCAGATTGTGTGGACCCGAAGAATCTTTGTTTGAAGGACTATCTGGCCCTTCCCTCTACTCCTACCCCTACCCCTCCAGCGAAAAGAGAATCGAGGCATCCCTACCCCTTTTTGTGAACGTGTGAAAGAGTGTAGGGGTAAAGGGTAAAAATCAGTTTTGCTTGCAACTAATTACTTTCTAAAACCTGTACTTTTACTTTTATTTGAGTGTTATTTCAGCAATGTAACAGTACTTGTACTTGAGTACAAATTCTCAGTACTCTCTCTACCACTGCTTGTTATAGCCTGCTTAAGAAGAATCACTTTTTTGTATTCCTCGTTTGTAAGCTGCTTTGCATAAAAGCTACTACTAAATGATTAAATGTAAATAAAATTAGGACATTTTCATGACTTTAATGGAATCATTCACAGAACATCCCAAAAGCCTAGAAGACCTCCATCTACAGTTCTTCCGTCCTCTGTCCATCAAACTGCAGCGGGGAAATGGGAGCTCTGCAGAGATGGGGCTGCAATGGTGGGTGGTGGAGGAGTGTTTTCCAGGCCCTCCAGCCAGCAAATGCCAGAGTATTGAGATGGTGGTGTTCAATGATAAAGTCAGCCCTTCCAGTGTGGGGTTCCTGGCTGGATATGGGTGAGTTTCAGTCATTTTTGCAATTTCTAAAACATATCTGGTAAGTAAATATTAAAGGGGTCCTATTATGCTCTTTTACAAAGTCCTGATTTTGTTTTGGGGGTGGGGGTGTTTTGGGCACTTTTTATTTTGGATGGATGCACTTTATTGGACTTGTTTTGGACTGATGAAGAGAAACACCGTCTATGCAGTTCTAAAGCTTGGGATTGCCAGGATAATACTTAATATAACTCTAGTTACATTCATCTGAAGGAAGGAAGTCATATACACCTAGAATCAATGTTGGGGAAAGTTACTTTTAAAAGTAATGCATTACAATATTGAGTTCCCTAAAAACTCCCTAAAAACTCCCTAAAAAAGTAACCGCAGTGTGTCCCCCCAACGGCAGCTGCCGCCCCCTTTAAGGTCATGTGAACTTTATTTTCTATATAGCACCAGATCACAACAGACATCATTTAAGGTTACCTTTCCTATAGAACAGGTCTATACCTTGTTCTTTTATTAAAAAAACGAAATAGCCTTATGTTATTTATCTTATTTACACAACGGCTAAAACGCGGTCCATTCATAAAACGAAATTTACTCTATAACGCGGAATGCCGCAGAATTCGTCAATTTTTGGTTTAATAAATCAAAAGTAGATCTCGCACTTAATTTAAATCGCGATATGGACTAGTGTCTGTGAATATTAAAACACAACAAGACGTTTTAAATATGAATCCTCCATGTTCCACTTGGAACATGCACACGTGACGCTCACGGTTATTTTCGGCCTCTGTGTCTCATTATATGACGATAAATGCATGAACTTAATCTCCAGAACTGCTGTGAGAGTCACTTCATGTGAATGTTACCATTTCATTTGAGAAAATTAGCATCATACCGTAGTGTATACACACAAAAACCGGCAACCTGTCAAAATAAAAGTACATTTTAAGTAACAGAAATGTATTAGTCTTGTATTACTTTTGTACAGTATAATGTACGTGTTTAAATATTCCTATTTCTGGCAAATTTAATTAAACAATTAAAAGCAGAAATTATAATAATAACAGAAATAACAGAAAAACTATGTTTGTTATAATAAATAATTAAAAGGCAAATAAAAAGGTTTAATTTAATAATTAAAAATAAATAAATATTTAATTCCTGTATTTTATTATCAGAAAAAATAAAACACACAAGAATTTCTGAAAAAAAAATAAAAGAAAAAGATTGTAGGGCCCTATTGTTCAAAATGTTGAAATTGAGATTTTTTTTTACTTATTTTTTCACTGAAATAAATGTTTTTGTTATTACACAGAGAGTAATGTACCGAAAAAGTCAACCTGTTAATTATAGAACAAAAGAAAAAGGAAGAAATCAACTTGTGTAGCTTTAAGGATTTAGGGAGCTTTAAGGAAATTGATAGCTCCCAATTATACTGTAATGTTGAATGGCTATAGTCAATGGCTAAATATTAAGGAGGAAAAAGGACAATTTCCTTGGGACATCAGTAGTATTGGTTAAAAATATACTGTCTTTATGTTGTTTCTACATTAATTTAAAAATTTGATGTGAAATTATTGCAATATAAAATTATATTATATATTATAACTTTATTTTTTTAATTGACTAACAGCACTATTTTAAATATTAAATAATTATTTGAAAAAAAAAGAGATGATTTTAAACGTGAAGTCTCTCCTTTTCTGTTTTCTCTCTATTGACATTGCAGCATTGTGGGTCTGTACATGTCTGTGGTGCTGGTCGTTGGTAAGTTTGTGCGGGAGTTCTTCACAGGCATATCTCGATCCATCATGTATGAGGAGCTGCCGTGTGTGGACCGTGTACTAAAACTGTGCAATGATATCTTTGTTGTGCGAGAGACGGGAGAGATGGAGATGGAGGAGCAACTGTTTGAGAAGCTCATCTTTCTGTACCGCTCACCTGAGACCATGATCAAAATGACCCGTAAAAAGAATGAGTAGCTGCATGACATTTCTGTCACAACTATCACCCTCTCCACATCTCAGAAAGACACAAGTCATTTTATACACTGTAATGCAGTACTAAGGACAATTTTGGGAATATATTTGCATCTACCCATGAAGGATTTTGAAGCCCAAAACTTCACGAACTGCATAAACTGAAAAGAACATCAAAGACATAACATACATCAGGATTCCTCAAATCTTGTCCTAGAGGGCCAATGTGCTGCATAGTTTAGCTCCAACCCTGATCAAACTCACCCATCTGTGATTTCTGATCTTTGAGACACTGTTTAGGTGTGTTTAATTAGGGTTAGAGCTAAACTCTGCAGGAAAGTGCATCTCGTGGGCCAGATTTGAAGATCTCTGATATACATGAATGATGGTGTTTGGATGAAAGTATTTATGCTTAAATGGTTTTACTAGTGGTGTTTTTTTTTGTCAGTAATCATGCAGTGCACAAGTATTTAATCTTTATGTAATCTTTATTCAGTTAGCTTCTTCTGAATTAGCATATGTACAAATATTATTCTGGTATGCATATAATAAACCATGGCATGTGTAAGACAACTTGTATTACATTTATCTTGTTGCTTAGTCCTTAATGTTCAATTAGCATTTTGCCTGCTATTATAAGTAAAACTTCTTAGATCTGGAGGAATAATGGTTACATATTTATAAGTTAAGCATTACTGTAATCCAGTCTATCAATCAGTCTAGGTAAATCAGAGGTAAATTTGCAGTTATACATTTATTTATTTATTTATTTATTTATTTATTTATCTATCCATCCTTTGTGCGACCTTTTGGACATTTTTGTCAATTCGTTTTTTGTTTTATTTTAATCATGTTTTATCATATCAGTGTTATTGCCAGCTGCATAAAATTTGTGTATTTTTATTGGAATTTTATTTATCCCCCATTTTCCCCCATTTCCTTTAATAAATCTATTTTGCACTAGGTACAAAAAAATTGTTCCTCTCAAGACCGTAAGGACAAAATTGTCCCCAATGAACTGCAATTTTTAATCACAGTGCCATTTAACTGTAAAATTATGCAATTTTGTTAACAGGCTTTCATTCTGTTGGCAAAACTTTAAAATTTAATTTTTTTATATTTTTTTTTTTTTTGACCAGATGGTGCCCTTTTTTCAGGTATGGCCTATAAAGCACATACTTGCTTTATTCTTGTTTCCTGCTTCTGCATATTATAGAGCCAACTGGATAAATAATGCAGCTATAATTGTGTGGGTGTGTTGGTATGGATGTCAGAGTGTGGTTTGTATGTGTGTCATAAAAAATGTGTGTGTGTGTGTGTGTGTGTGTGTGTGTGTGTTGTTGTAATATTAGAGAGAGAAAAATACTGGAAATCACAAATCCAACCACTGTGTTCACCAGTGAAGTTTTGCTGGGACCTAATGAGGAAAATCCGCTACTGCGCCCAAACAAAATCTTAATGAAAGCTAATTTTTTGAGATATCAACCTCAAATTTGGAACACAATTTGTTTAGATATATGGCTTTGATTTTCTAGCAAGTTTATATAAAATATTGTCCATAAAACTTAAACCTCTATAACTTTTTTTTTTTGGTTTCACTTTTTAAACCTTTTCTACTTCAACAATAATCTGTCACAGGTCTTCTTTAAAATTAGACTAAACTTAAGTCTGTGCTCTGTAGCTTCAAATTGTTTTGACAGTTTTTTGACATGGACATTTTTGTCCACTAAGGACCTATGTGTAACTTTTTTTTTTATTGACGCACAAGGGTTATTTACTTTTACACTGAATTTAGAATTATAGTGCAGTAAAACTTGTCCTGTAAATTTACAGTAAAATACTGAAAAATACATTTGCCTGTGGTACAGTTAATTTTACAGTTCTCACTTTACAGAATGTTACTGTAATGCACAAAGTTTAAAAGTTTATTTCATTTGCAGAAATTGTCTTAAATTTGCCAACTGCCATTTATTCTTATAAACTAATATTTATAATGTCAGCACATTAGCAGGGCTGGGCAATATATTCAATATTAGTGATAATATCTCAATAATTTTGATGACGACGTACAATTTGAAAATATCATGAATATAGAATATTTAAAATTCAAGCATACTTTCCCAAAAGAACGCGCCAAACGTTTATTACATCCCCTTACGTATAAGCGCACAAGAGACATGAGGTGGGGGTGCTCTTTCATGAGTGCGGTTGCCAGATATCAAGAGTTCAAATCCCTGAATCAGAGCTTCGCTGTTACAAGGATACATTTTCTGCCTGGTGTTTTGCTTATTTTAAGCAATCTGGCAACCATGCACTCGAGCTCGCTCTTCATTGTGGAAGCGCTGACGATGATCTGAAAACACAGACAAACTGGAGTTTAGCGATCAAAATGAAAGTGTCACTCAACCAGTCTGTTTGTCAAGAGATCTTGACTGTATTGTTTGCGTCAAGAGATCTCGACTGTATTGTTTGTGTCTGTGATCACTCAATAACGTATTTGAATAGAGAAACATAGGCTATTGCAATTTGGAATTAGTATTAGGAATTTCACCATTATAATATTTTTCATTTGTTTCACCAGTTTTCTTAGTATAGACAAAGAGAGTGCATAAATCTTTGGTTTTAATTTACATATATAATATATTTAAAAAAAAAAAAAAAAGAAAGAAAGCCTATAATGAATCAGTAGACTAGATGAGGTAAAATAAACCGTGTATGAGTCCACATTTTATTGATTTCTGCTACTCATGGTGCTGGAGCATCCATGAGGCACATTTCCCCAAATTTGCAAAATGGCTAAGAAATAACTATGTGTTCCAGCAACTAGCTCCCCATCTGAGAGGGTTTTTAGCGCCAGTGGGAAAATAGTTTCATGCCACAGAGCTTCTCTTAAACCACAGACAGTTGAAAGACTTGTGTTCTTAGCTAAAAACCTATCCCAGTTTAATTACTTCCCACAGTTGCACAGTGTAAACTGTGAATTACATGCACTAAAAAGTTGACAGAATGCACATTCTGTACTTGTTTTGCACTGCTTCAGATACATATACATGTGTTAATTTAATAAGAAGCAGTAAGTGATCACTAGATTTTTTTTTTAACTGCTTAAATTTGCAGTAAACATTTTGTATTTGTTTTGTAACAATAGCTTTTCTATCTTTTTTTTATTATTATTGGGAAAACCATGTTTTTATTATTAAAAATGCAAACATATCGAGATATATATTGAACATCGTAAAAATGTTGACAATATCAAGATATCAATTTTTTTTATTTATCGCCCAGCCCTACATATTAGTATCCTGAACTTTTTACATTTAAGTCTACTAAAAAAGAAAACTCTGAAAATTGACTCAATTAAGCAAAACCAATAAAAATAAAACCATAATTTTAATTCAGATTTTTTAGAAACAAAAAGACCACTGCATCATCAACTCCACAGTTATTGCCTTTAAATAAAGCAACATGCAGAATAACGAATGTTTAGCTGCTCATCCTTGTCATAAACACAGATAACTCTTCAGCACAATGGTAACTTTTCAGGTGTTTGGTCTGTTTAATCGTTTCATTTGACCTGAAGAGTTTAGCTCCAACCCTAATCAAAAACACACGAAAAACCAGCTAATCAAGGTCTTATTAGGTATACTTTAAACTTCCTGGCAGGCGTGTTGAGGAAAGTTGGAGGTAAACTCTGCAGGACACTGGCCAAGTTTGGTGACCCCTGGTCTAGTTAATTGATTTGTTTCCACCTGTTTCCATTCTCCCTTGTTTCACCTGATTATTTAAGCCCTGTGTTTCCTAAGTTTCTTGGCTGGTTTTGTTACCCTGAGTTGATGATGTTGTTTTGAGTCTCCTGGGGCCATATGTATAAAGCCACTCAGAGTAAAATTTTAGTCTTAAGTGTGTCAAAATTCTAAGAATGATGTAATTTTACTCTTTTTTTTTTTTTTCCCTAGATTTAAGAATAAGAGTGAATCACAACGGTTTCTAAGTGTTAAGACTCACTTCCTTAATTAGTTAAGAGAGCTGGAGAGGTCTCCTAACCTAGTTAGGAGTAACAAGATGGCAGCAAAGAGGAGGAGACACACACCTTCCAATGAACATATGACCTATTGGTGTTATGTGATGAAATGGAATTGATAAAATGATGCAAACTTGATCGTCAAGCAATTTTTTTATAACTGACCAAGTAAGAAACTACAAATCAATGCTCTAACTGCAGTAATAAAAGTGGTAATTAAGGTTTTTTGTTTTTTTTTTTGGAAAATGCAGCAATGCACCAGTGATGACACAGTAGGCAGGGTCTTAAATGCTGTGACACTAACCCCACCAAATACAAGAGTGGCCAAAAGTGATGTGTGGAGGGTTTTAATGACCTCACATTTCACTTAAACCATCAAAATATGAAAAACAAAACAAAACAAAACAAAACAAAAACACTGATCAGTGTTGGCAACTGCTTTTAAATGAAAATAGCTAAAACAGTCGCTAAATGTAGCTGATAGACTTGTAGTCAAGACCGCCTAAACCGAGACCAAGACACTACCAAGACCAGAAGGTATCGAGACCAAGACAAGACCAAGACCAAGACCAAGACAGACCATGTCAAGACCAAGACCAAGTCGAGACCAAGACCGATACCAAGTCGAGACCGGAGAAAAAAAACAGACTAGTGTTGAAGCTACGCAATAACTTGTATGAACAGCAGCATACTAGGGTTCAGCCGCAGTTTACATTCAATACATATTAGACGGTATTACTTCAACTAAAGGCAGAGCAATACAGAGACAGACCATGTCATGTGTGTGACTGAGCTCACTGTAAATTTTTTTAAGACTGGGTGAGATCAACTATGTGTAGCAATTGTATGACGGCTAGGGCTGGGCGATAAAAACGATAACGATATGTATCGCGATAAACACGTGATCGATATCAATAAAAAATGTGTTGGATAAAACGTTCGATATTTTTTATTCTTCTGTGTCGGAAGAAAACAGAGGTTGCGAAGCAAGTTTGGTTGCATTAACAAAGGCACTCGCTCTCTGGTAACCTAGCAACGTAGGGAGCGACACGCTAACAGCCAATCATGTAACAGTATCAACTTTCGTTGCGCCATATTGTTGTCTCGTGCTGGTCTGCTGGATTCCTCTTCATAAGCGGAATCCATAACTCATAAAATGAGTGCCGCAGCGAGCGAGGAAATTTTAAATAAAAGAGGAAAAGTCAGCTCGCCAGTATGGCAGTTTTTTGGATATTATAAGTCTGACCGTAGTCAGACCAATGTCGTCTGCAAATTATGCAAGACCGTCGTCCCCGCCAAGACTGGTAATACCACGAACTTGATGTACCACCCTAGCCGCGCTCACCAAGAATTTTGACCGATTAACACAATCAGTTAAACGGTTTAAAAGGTCTTTTTTCAGTTATTCATCAAAATATTTTAAAACGTTTTTTGGATGGTTAAAGTAAAATGAAATTGCATTTTTGAGAGAAAAAAGATAAATCGCGTAGGCCTATAACGTTAAGTCGTATTTTATTATTACATTCAGAAAGACACCAGGTCGCGAAATATTTACAGTACACTATAAACATAGGCTAGGCTATTTTAGTTCCCCTCACTCCACAAAAATAATTTCAATTTAACAGTATTTAGAAAAGAACAAAAATGAAAAATATAAGAAGCTAGGGGACAAGCAAAAACGAAACCATTTAGGGTAAAGCGAAACTGAAACTAACATTGGGTCTCTCACACGACACAAATCCAATGTCTCTGTATTCAAGATGTATTTGAATGCTAAAATATTATTTATTATGTAAACCTGGTTTTGTACTTCTCGCATTACAATATCCACATTAAAAAAAATGTTTGGAATAATATCACGGCAGTACGTTGATAACGATTAAGCAGTGTGATTATTTTTTTTTTTTCCCATATGTTTGGCTGATTGTGTGTGCGCGTGCGGCGCCGGCGCAATCACTTTATTTTTTTCCTTCTAACAGGGGAAACAACTCTTTACAGATAATCGAAACTGTAAACGGTTTGCTGTTTGTAAAATAAAGAAAAATAGGATGCCGCTTTCAGCCGTCTTCCTTTCGCGCAGCACAAAAATGTACCAAAACTCTGCATGCTAGCTACTTGTTGCACTTTTTTTGTTTGTTTGTTTGTTTTATTAAGTAAAAATAATTATCGTGTAGGCCTATTCATTCGGTATATATAAATATAGCCTAGCTTTATAATGTTTTTCTCCATTCGCAGAGGCGCTGCAGGTGGTGCGACGTGTGCATATGAATCCTCATGTTCTGTTGTTTGCTGCTTTTTGCGCATGTAAAATTAATCCCGGTAAACAAATGTTGGTATTTTAACGAGTCACAGACACTTATCCTTTCTAAAATAATTAATTATAATTTTAAAAAATCTTGTCGGTTAACGGTTAATAATCGGTTAACACGCCGTGTAGTTTTTTTGTTTTGTTTTGTTTTTTTGAGCGTGTAGTACTGCTAAATCCCCGACCACTATGACGGTCTGAGACAGCGAGACTTGACAAGACCGAGAGGTCCGAGACCAAGACAAGACCAAGACCAAAGACCGTCAAGGCCGTGACAAGACCGAGACCACGTAAAAGTGAGACCGGTCTCGAGACATACATCACTAGTAGCTGAGGAGTATGAGGTCGTAATAGCGAGTTCACTAATCTATATAAATATAAATAGATCAGTGGGGGAGTGTAATTAATTAACTAAATAAGGTTTGTCCCAGAAATTTATTTTGTTGCTAGGTTTTTAAATAAAGTCTCAAAAGGGGTGAGGAAGTCACTAAACACTTATCACTAAATTGGCAACACTGACTTAGACTACAACATAATCAGTTATTAATATTTTGTTGGTCCTCTCTTGTTTTTATGACCGCACAGTTTGGCATATTTCATTGCATTATTATCAGAAGTAAAACAATTGACACCAAGCAAATATGCAGTATGTTTACAAAATCAGTAACACATTTTTTTTTTTCTCTTGGCTGACGGTCAAACCATGCTGCAAAAACAAGACCCTTTTATGAGGATTGTGGGCTTTCTTGGAGTTATTGGAGCTGTTGATGGAACTCATGTTCACATCATTGTTCCAACTGTAAACGAGGACATCAGTAATAATTTGTGATATTTTTGCACAATGCAAAGCATTTTTTTTAATACATTGAAATATCAAATAGTGTCTTAATTAAATGATTTTATCATACATCAAATGATTGGTGTTGTGCTGCTGTGACTTTACATGAGCAGGCTCACTACTGGCTGTTTCAGAGGTCAAGGGCGGCCATTTTGGGTTGAAATCATTGTAGTCCTTAGTTCAAAACACTTAAGTGTCACCTCAGTCAACACTTAAAAATCAGACTTTTGAAAGTTGCTTTTAGTTTCTTTATAAAAGTCTCCTACTTTTAGAAACGTCCTACTTTTTACTAAGAATTTTTTGACACTCAAGTCAAAGTTTAAGACTATTCTTCAGAGCATTTCTGAGAAGTTTTATACATTCAGACCCTGGACTCATTCTGTTATTCTGTGTGGATTTATTATTAAAAACTATTTCCTTGGACTACTCCTGCGTTGTGTGCTTTGTATTAGGACAGCAGGTAACATAACCCACAAAAACTCAGACAACAGAAACCCCTTATATCCCAACACAACAGAACTGCAAACATGAATAGATCGCTTCCTATATCACTACATGCAAAAACACATAAAATAACACTTCATTTCAGCATTTGCTTTAATTGAGTTCCCAATTTTTTTCTCTATGCAATGTAATTTAATAGTCAATTTACAGTAAATTACAGCAGTTTTGACAGCAGTGTATTTCTGTTTTATTATGGTTTGTTTGCTTTAAACACAATTTACAATTTAATGCTGTTTAAATACATTTCATAAATGTTTATTTATTTATTTATTTTTATTTTACACCTTTAACACGTTTAACCCCACTGCAAAACCTTGTAGTGTCCACAAAGAGTAAAAGTGTTGCAGTTAATTAGATTATTAACTGAATATTTAAGTGCTGATTGAGCATTAGTTCAACATTAATTGTTAACAAGCAGAATCACTGAAGGAAAGTGAAACATAATGACTACAATTGACTTCTAGCCACAGGCTTAGATGAAATTAGCTGAAATAAAAAGACATTAAATCTCTTAAGATCTCTGCAGAGAATAATTATTTATCTCCAAAAACAGCATACTTACTTATTGCTAACCACTTTGACTTTTTTTCTTTTAGAAGTCTACAAAAGTTCTTAGTGAGAATTATAGAGGTTTAGATGTTGATGTTTTATTGAGTTTTATTGAGTTTTGTTTGAAGTTACCGTAATAGCAGCTAGTCTAGTCCAGTCAAGTCACCATTATTTATATACCGCTTTTAACAATACACAATTGTGACAAAGTGGCTGTACAGTGTTAAATAGGAAATATTGCATCAATAAGGGCAATAGTAAACACTTAATTTTCAGGTAAAGGCAGTTCATCATTGGATTCAATGATGTCATCTTCTAGCTCAGTTCAGTTCAAATAGTATACGATATCATTTGAAGAAGAAATGTCCCCAACTAAGCAAACCAGAGGCGACAGTGGCAAGGAACCAAAACTCCATCGGTGACAGAATAGCCGTCTAGGTGACGAGGTCTTCACTGGGGATCCGTCTCTGGGGCTCACCTAGTTGGTGTGGTCTCCGCTGACATTCAGGGCCGTAGAGGTTGTCTCTAGGTGCTGATCCATCATCTGGGCTGGGTACGGACTGGATCCGGGGGACTGCAGTGACCATCTGATCTGGATACAGGCTGGATCTGGTGGTTAAGGTGGCCTCAGAATAAGAAAGAAACAGACTAATATTAGCGTAGATGCCATTCTTCTTACGATGCACTGAGTACATCAGGTGTTATGGGAAGTGTTCCCGGTTCCGGTTGACCTAATTAATGCAGCCTAACAATCCTTTAAAGGATTTGAATTATAGAAATATGTTGATGTGTTATGTGTAAGCCAGGTTAAAGAGATGGGTCTTTAATCTAGATTTAAACTGACAGAGTGTGTCTGCTTTCTCAAACAGTGTTGGGTAGATTGTTCCAGAGATTGGGTGCTAAATAAGAAAATGATCTGCTGCCCGCGGTTGATTTAGATATTCTAGGTATTATCAAATTGCCAGAGTTTTGAGAACGCAGCGGATGTAAGGGACTATGACAGAACAGCCATCAAGTATTAGACAGTGTTTTAGGTTATTACACGCAGAGGTTTTAGGTCCAATAATGAACACCTCTCTTAGTGTTTGTTTTAGTTGGGCTTTTGACTTTCAATGTTTTTTTCTCTGGCTGCTGTAACTGTGTGTTTGTAAAGCACATTAGTTATCGCAAGAAAGGCCAGAGAAAATTAGATATCTTGACTACTTGTTGGTGATAATGTCATCACGCAGTGGCCTGCTCTTATTCTGCATCTAATCTTTGATTGTACAGATGATGTGTTATTAATTTTACACAATTGATTCCAATAACTTAATACAATGGATAAAATATGCAGCTTAACTGTCTCAGTATTTTCATTATAAGCGTTTGTTTTGTTTGTTTAATAGCTCGTTTTGTGATGTTTAGATTTGATCTGTTGATTTTCCCTGATGTTAAGATTCATATTCTGATTTTTAATGTCTGTGTGTGTCTAAATCATAATGCAGTTAAAAACAGATCTGGAATGGAATGAGTCTGTTCAACCAACTGTTGAAGTTTGCCAAAGAATACAGAGGATTCTAACAATTGAGTTGCTGACATTATGCAGATGCAGAGGACTTGAATGAGACTTATGTGCAATGTAAATTTATTTAATATTAAACGAAACATACTGGAAATATGACTAGTTTTATTAAATAGACCTACATTTTTTTTTATTAAAACATGGGGGAAAAATAATTTTAGTATGGTTTATTGTGCAGATCATATTTTAATTTGTTCAGCTAAATCAATGAGTTCATACAGTAAGACTGATTTATTCTTACTATAGGCCTATACTTCAGACATGTAGAACAAATGTAACAATCTAAGATCAGCTGATCCTACATCCTGACATACCCTATGAAAAACTAAGGTGATCTACATTATATTGGGCATTCAAAGTGAACATGATAGCATAATTTTACTGATTAAATTCAATATAGATTGTAGTGAATGTTGTGAAAGACACCCACGATTCTTCAGTAGGATTCTCCAGTAGGAGTTTCCAACAGTTTGGGTGCCATGAGTCAGATAGAGCTTCTCTTCTGACATTGTTCATTGGGTTCTTTGAGCCGAACTGTCCAAAAGAACCAGTTTGTGGAAATGAATCAGACTTTGCATCACTAATCACGTGATCTTATTTGCCTTTTGCTTACAATAAATTAATGTGCCTTTCAAACACACATTATAGCAGTTGTTGTGTTTCTCTTTCCATCTGTGAATCTGCTTGTTAACATCAAGTGTTCATTAGAGTCTGAATTCACTCATTTGTTTTCATTCTTTTTGTCAGGTGTACTATGTTAGTAAACTTACGTAGGGTATAATGGATGAGGGTACAGGGTGTGATTTGGGACACAGTCTCTGAGTGTCAACTCTGAATGCTGATAATTTACAGTATATTGCAGTTGGCTACTTTTTCGAAAACAACAAATATTACCCAGAATGCATTTCCATATGGAAAAGTTTTGTTGAAAACACCTGTAATTCATATTTGTCCCAACATAATATTGTAAGGGACAATATTTTGGCTGCAAAAAAAAATAAATAAATAAATAAAACAAAATAATTGTAATAAAAATGTCTACATTAATATTAATGTATTTTCAATCATATGTTATATATGTCCCACATATGACTAAAGCCTCAGGTTTTCATGATGTGAAAGCATAGGGAAACAATGCTATTTTAATATGAATGTCCACTACATTTCTTGAGACGTGTATAAAACATGTCAGTTAACCAATCAGTAAAAGGTTGTACTTCATTCATCTCCTTACTCTTATCTTGTCCTAAGTGGAGCCTAATGCCTGGTCAATTATAGTCATATACTGTATACTGATTTTTAACCTTAGATGAAAAACTACATTTAAACTACACACACAAACACACATTTTAATACAAAAGTATTTATTAGAGTGTATTTTACAAGATACAGTTGCATATTTCACATATCAATATAGTTTTCCTTCCAAATCCTACATCACCAGATTTTATTTTTTATTTGTGATAATTTCTTTATCACGACTTTATCAAGGTACTAATTTTAGTATTAATATTATTAATACTAAATAAATTATTTAGTATTAATATTATATTATTATATACAACAGTTCTATTCTTAACCTACAAACATGAAACTTTCCAAAATGTCAAAGTGATTCTTATCACTATCCACAGAGTTTGTCACATTTACAAAAACAACTTTTTTGTAATGTCACATTCATTCCAGCCAATTTTCAACTCCTCAATTTGTAGATCACTGTTCTAGAAACATAGTTGACTCAACTTTGTTTATTTACAATATGTTCTGATTTGTTCACAAACAACAGGCCCAGACTGTTCACAATTAATGTAATTACATGGTTTCATAATGTCATTGCTGTCAACTGCTCTTTTAAATCCTGTAGGAAAATGGAGAGTATTCATAAAGGTCACTGATATTCTGACAGCACATCCTCAAACCAACTTCTGCACTGCACAATGTCTGAATTTGATAACTGCATAGGTGATGTTGGTCATCACTGACACAGAGAAAGTATGAAACCTTGAAAATACTGCCATCTATCAATATCACAACAGAGTTGTTCCCCTTCTAGGGAACTCAACGCTACGTTCCTCTAGAGGACACATTGGGGAATGCAGCCTGCAGGTCCGGTGTCTGAAGCATGTGTGAAACAATGGCAATCTATTGTTCTGTGTTACGTGCTTATTTGATGAGTCACGATGTCTATGCTCAGCTCGCGTTTGTTTCTAATCCCAAGGGATGCGGAACAAAGTGTTTGTGTGTGCGCCCCAGTTCTGGCGATACCGTGACAGTTCTCTCCTTGTGGTCATCGCTTTGATCTGCGGGATCCACACACTCTCTTTAAATGGGTTGTCGGATGCCACAGATACTATTGGATTGTTATGACAATGAAGTGTGAACATGGAGTCGTTTCCCTGATCCTGCAAGATCATGGGCCTGTCTAATATGCATGTTATTGTGTGTGGAGAAACCCACTGGGTGTGAATATATTTATATACACTGTGGAGAGATGCTTGCGAGCTTTTACTCCCAAGGTGTTTCAGAACCTTGAGTGGTTAGAGGATGATCCTTCCTGTGTTACTGTAAGTTGAGAGTATGGCTATCTGCGGCTGGTTATGCTCCAGCTCAAGCTTACCTTGCTCTGGAATATGGTGGTCTGAGGGCAGCTATGTTGTAGCCTGGCTTCTATAACCGGGTTAGGTTCCCCTTGGCACAAACTCTCTCGAGTAAATGCTGAAGTCTTTGTCTAGGAATCTGCTATTTGAGGATAGCTGTATTCTAGCTTGGAGACCGCTCCCCTTTTAGAGTTTTTAAATAGTGGTCTCCTTGGGCCCCTTGCCTAGACCGTGCTGTCTACCCTTCTGGGTTTTAAGTAGATGGCCCACTTTCGTGGTCTGGGCAATCTTCAGCCTTATCTGAGGGAACTGCTATTCAAGGAGAGCTGTGCCCATCCTTCTAGTGTTATGGCCACTGCTTACATCAGGCATGATCTCGGACTAATGATACTATGGTCTGGATCACCCTCTTGTGAGCTCCTGGTCATAAACTCGGTGCTTCATTTTAAGGGGGTGGTCTCTCCAGAGCTGAGGCTCAAAGACCAAAAGATCAAAAGTCTAGCGTCACTAACCATGCTCCTCCTCCCTCTAGGAGTCGACAAGGGAAGACTACCGCTAACAAAGGGAAGAAGGATCTCAGGAACGTGTCAAATAAGAGACGCGGTCATCCTCCGCATCCCAAGGCTGGTGCTTCCTGATCATCTTTCTTTGGGTGGGTTATTCCCCATGATTTATTCGGGTTCTCCTATCTCTGCCAAGTTCTGTGAGCGGCCCGTGGCATCAGTAGCATGGCCCCTTTCTGAGGAATGGTCTGGTGCATGTCTGTTGCTTCCTTGGTGCTTCCCCGCCAGGTCATCAGGCATGAGCCTCGGCATGGCACAGTTGGCATTTCGTTCCCCAATGTGTCCTCTAGAGGGAGACACAGTGTCGCATTCTCTCTCGGGAAACCATGGTTACAGGCGTTACCTGAGACATTCCTTTTGTTTGTCTTTTTGTATGTTTGGCTGTGAATGACCTCTCCAACATGAGAGCAGACTGGGCCCAAAGAGGATCAAATTTGCAACACTCTTAGTCAAATTCAGGAATTAATGCACATTGTAGGTCATCTGATTTTAGCCATACAAAGACTGAACTGATTTAACAAAAAGCTCAAGAGTCTCATGAGCATGATCCATATCCTCTTGACTAATGTCTGAACCTAGCAAAATGCTCACACCCTCCACAAGTAAAGCCCAATGGCAAGAATACTTGCTTGGTAGTATCCTCCTCACGACTGGCAACTGTAATATAAAAGCCAATTCTGACGTTCATGAGCTTTCCAAAACCTTCCCTCAACAATAGACCATGGAATTCAGGAAAAAATGATTTTGGTAAAAAATTTCGATCCACTCTTGAAGTGTTCAAACCAGTATATTATGGTTGGCGGTAGCTTTTGTACTTTTTATTTGTACTTTTTATTATGAATGGATGCACTTTATTGGACTTGTTTTGGACTGATGAAAAGAAACACCCGTATATGCCATTCTAAAGCTTGGGAGTGCCATGATAATTTTTAATATAACTCCGATTGCATTCGTCTGAAAGAAGGAAGTCATATACACCTAGGATGCATGGAGGGTGAGTAAATAATACGGTACAGTTGTGTTGGGTCCTATCGTCAGCCTGCAAGATCGCCAATACATGATATTATTGTGTTATTTTTTTATTTACATACTTAGTTTCATTGCCCGAAACCAGCACCAACATAAGGCTAAAAACAGCCTAATGTTTTTAATATGACTTCATTTGTATTTAACATGACAACAATTCAATGAAAATATTGTAAGTTACTAATTATGTTTTACTAAATGCTTACAATTCCTGAGTTGTTTAAAACGCAGCTACGGAAAACGAGCAAAGAATATCATCACTGATCTACACTGTATGATGAATAAATCTCTTGCCACACACTGCACACGTCTGCGGTGCGGCTCCGACATGGCCACCAGAGAAGATCGCGGTCAGTGACTTGTGTTTATACCTGTGTGTTTTTCAGCTTGTGTTTGTGTTTTTTTTTGAGTTAGTCTAATCCTCCACCTCGTCCCTACCCACCCCCCAACCATTCGAATTTCAGTAAGCTGAATTTATTTTAATGATATTCTAATGGGCCGCGTTGTGACATCATAACATCCACAAAACAAACGCTGTAGTCCAAAGGAGCCATTCATTGTAGTTTTTGAAAAAAAAAAAAAAAGAAATATCTCCACACCACACACTGACTAAAATGCAAAAAGTAAAAAGGCATAATAGGACCCCTTTTAATATCTTAATTAAAGATTATACATGCTAGTTTTCATGACCAAGTTCAAGATAAATGTTTTCATTGCTACTGGAGCTGTCAGTTTGCTATGTTTTAAATGATTATTAAACAGCAAGCACAAACCATGCAAAAGCGGCAACTCTTCCTGCACAATGGGAGCGATTTCGAACACAGCCTCAAACCTTAAGAATGATGCTTTGCTGGCAGAGGAGCTAAACTGTTTCGTTGCTCAGTTTGAAGTGAAAACCTCACTCTCACATTCAACTCTATGTAACAGGACTCTTGAGAAGTGTGATAGATCCAAGTGCGAGCTTTTATTAAACACAACGTAGTCAGACAGGCAGGGTCGATCTCCAAACAAACAGTAATATTCAGGGCAAAAACAATGGCGAAATCCAGAAAACAGGCAGAAGGTCAAAATACCAAGAGAGCAGTCCAAAAGTAACAAATAAACAAGGCAATGGAACAAGGCAAAACTATGGCAATGAAACAAGGTATAACTATGACTATGAAACAAAACAAAACTGTGGAAATCACAAAACAAGGCAATGAAACAGGGAAAACGCTTGGTAGAGTCTGCACAGCCAAAACAATACTTCGCGAGGGCCTGTTTGGTTTAGGCCTCCTTATATGGCCACCAAACAGGAAATAACCCATGAAGCAGCAGAGGGAGCGGTAACAGAGAGTCAACGGGTGAGGGCTCCCTCTGCTGGCGTGGCGTTACACTCTACCTGACACAGGCACCCAGGCACTTGCTGTACAGGTATGTGAAGTGTGACGGATGTTCAAAACTGTGAACCCAAGGAAGGCTACTGGCCCGGGTGGTGTACCTGGCTAGGTGTCCCAGGCTTGTGTGTATCAACTCGCTGCTGTCTTCACCAACATCTTTGATCTGTCTCTTGCACAGGCTCTTGTTCCACCATGCCTCAAGTCAGCCACTATCATACCAGTCCCAAAAAAGCCTAATGTAGATGGTCTGAGTGATTATAGACCATTGCTCTCACTCCAATTGTTATGAAGTGCTTTGAGAGACTGGTAATGCGGCATATTGAAACCAAGTGGCAACCTCTCGGTCTCCCTCTTGAAGGCAACAACAATAAATGTAAATGTAAATGTTTCTTCCGGCAACACAGCTGGTGCTTGCACTTTTTGCGTGTTCTAAAAAAAGAATAATTTAAGTAGGAAACTGCTGGTGACCTTCTACTGTTTGCATTAGAGAGCATCCTAACATATTGCCTCATAGTGTGGTATGCTGGCTGCACAGCAGCGGACAAAATGCACTACAGAGGGTCATTGACACAGCACAGAAAATCATCAGCTGCCCTCTTCCCACACTACAGGATATAGCACATATCACATATATCATCAGATATAACACCCACTACCTTTCAAGATTGTTACAGACTGTTTCCACCCCAGCTACTCTTTGTTTCACCTTTTGGCCTCAGGAAGACATTTCAGATAAATCAAAACACAGACCTCCAGATTTATGAACAGTTTTTACCCTAAGGCCATCCACACTCTCAATCAACACACATAATGCTTTATTTGCCATAGCTTATTAAGAGTACTATTCCATTTATGTATTTATGTATTTATTTGTGCAATATACACCACAAGCATCAGTGCAATTCTATTTATTGTTTGTATATGTGTTTAGTAAAAGAGTTAGTATGTTATATGTTAGTATGCGTGGTATATTGTGATGGAAGAGCATATGAATGTGTGTGTGTGTGTGTGTGTGTGTATCTGTCACATTTATGTTGTGTTCTAAGGACTCAATATGTTAATTTATTTTCACAAAACAAATAATCTTCCTCTGAACTCTAGCTGTAAGACATCACGCCACCCTTCCTTGCAAGCCATTTTACTTGGACTCCAATGAAGTGATCATTTTGTTTGGACCTTAGTTTTCATTGAGACTATCCAAGAATCTTCAACATCTGTTAAAATGACCACAAAGCCCTGAAAGAAAGTCACAAAAGGTAAACAAATTTAGGCTTTACCACTAAGTTGCTTTCTACTTAATAGTAACTTAATAGTACTTACGTTTTTTATAAGCAATTTAGAATTAATCAAACTAAAGCTCTGCAGTGTGGGTAGGGGAAAGCCAGTCTTTAGGTAATCTACAATACAAAGTAGAATATAATGATAATAAACAGAAGAATTCCAACAGGGTCCTCGCATCAACAGTGCTTGGGCCCTAACAACAACAATTATTAGATAGTTCCCAGACTTTCTAAAACCAGGTTTGCAAAGTCAATAGTTTTCAAACTTATCTTTACTTGGTTGCAAAGAAATTTGCATGGATATGAATACTTTAAATAATGACATAGTTTATAATAATTTGAAATTTTTACCATTTAGTTTTGGAAGTGCGAACATGTTTACTGCAATCACCAACATTTGTTCGAGCCCGGCAGTCTGTACATAGAAAGATAACACATAGAAAACAAAATATCTTATTATGTTGATCTACCAAAATGAATATATGACATGAATCATTACTGTCTGGTAATAGATTATTATATGTCCTCAGATCTCACCTTGAAATCACCAATCTCAGATGATCCAACAGTCAGGGTTAAACTTGATTTAGCATTCAGGGCAGAAGAAGACATAGAGTTTTACAAAACTTACACTTACATTGTGAGTTGCTACATAATCCAACAAGTTATTATATATAAGATTTACATATTAATATTATAAAATGTTCATAATGTAATCTGTAACATCCTAAAACAATAACATTTTTAGCTCTTAACATAATAATACTTAAAACATAATAATACTAATATTTAAGGTATTGTTAACTCTAATTATTAACAAAAAAAAAAGGTTATACTGTAATAATTTCTAAAACAACAATGGTATTTCACCTTGCTCCTTTACAGTATATTTTTAAATCTAATCTTAAACTACCAAAGAAAAGAACCAAGTTTAAATATTCACGTATTATTTATTAATAATAACACTGTACATTGCCTCTAATGTACAGTTAGGTCCATAAATATTTGGACAGTGATCCATCTGGAATACATGACTATTACCAAATGCACGGGTTTCATGTCATGTAATGCTTAACCTGACCTTTACTGCATCTGTTTTCAGCTGCTTCTTGATTGTGGGTCTGTGTGCCTAAAGTTTTGTGTTCAGCAAGTAAAATTTATTCAGTTGGGTTGAGGTCAGGTGACTGACTTGGCCACACACACACTCATGTTTGTTTTTGTGAATTGTGGGGATTTTCCATAGACTTCTATAGTTTTTATACTGACTAAACGATATTGTCTATCCCCTAACCCAACCCTAGCCCTAAACCCTAAGTCCTTTGCTTGCTTTTGTAGTGTTTTATTGGCAGCATGTTTCTCATTGGCCAGTCCATACTATAAACCATATGTGCTGTTAATTCAGTTTTGCAGCATTTTGCACAATTTACAGATGCAGTTTTCCTATTCTTGTGACTTATTGGTTTATTTACTTTAAGTTTGCTCTTCACTGCAGACTTTGATAATGATTTGCCTCACTCCTGGAGAGTGCTTGGGGAGTTAGGGTTTTCTTCACAGGGGATTTCAAAATTCTTAAACCATCAACCCAGTTTAATTATAGAGAATGTCAAAATAATTTGCATCATTTCAAATTCATTTTGGTAGTGTACAGAGCCAGTGGTGGCTCATCGGGGGAGACACAGCTTCACCAAAAATTTTAGATGAAAACGGGAGGAGGATGATTTAATGTTAATAAAATTCACAATTAATTTCAGTTCATGTCTCAGAATGTGTATTTTTTGTTTGTAATTTCACAGTTTAGGCTAGCCACAAAAATTAGGCTAGCCTCCCTTCTGGTATATCAACCAATCATCATAGAGATGTAAATTACATAATATTAGTATATGTAATGTATTAGTATATGTAACAAATATGTAGTGTTTATCATGAGTAGCGATATTGAATATTGGATCGCCAACAGATTTACCAAGCTGTCATTTAAACAGTGTATATATACAAATTAAAAATAATGGGAGAACACGCCTAAACTGGATATAGGTCACAGCAGTCAGCTTAATCAAATGGCACAACAGGTAGCTCTCTTTTAACACAGACTTTCAATAAAAAAACAACAACAAAAAAGCCATTTTAAAGTGGTTAAGCAAATAATAATAATTGTATGTTCTGACTAATTAATTCCTAAAAGAACATTCCTAGGCAAGTTTTAAACCAACCTCCATGTTTAACAATCTTGCATTCAATGCAGGAGTGAATTACTATGCATATAAGCAGCAGCTTTTACGCAGTTGTTTTCATATAGCTGCTGCAACAAGCAGTCTTTTATGAATTTGTTGTGAGAATACAGTGGCTTAGCATTGTGGATATGAGAACATGTTAAAGTGATGGCATATTGGCTGTTTATTAGTACTTCTAAAACACATATTCATGCCTTTTTCTACATAACCATATTTTAGATACCCTAATTCTATTCCATACCTAAACTTAACAACTACCTTACTAACTATGAATAAGAAGCAAAAAAAGTTTAAGGTTAAAGTCATACTTAATAGTGAAAATTGGTCCCCAAACTAAAGTGTGACCCAAGTCTCCATACCCTATATCTCTGCAGCAGTAGCAATAATCAACAGCAGTAGTGAACTAAATCTGTTCCGACCGAATACATTATAACATCACCATGCCAATGTCTCAGAGAGTTGTCATGGCACAACTGGCCATGCTCACATAAGTCCCTGGTCTATCCAGATGTTGCAGGTAGTAGTGTAGTCCCATTTTGACTGCATCATCCACAGATCTGTTTGCTTTGCAAACAAACTGTGGGGCCAGTCTTTCACATGACTTCATGACTACAGACGTTAAAGCCACAGGTCTGCAGTCATTTAGTCCTTATCCCCTGCAGTCATTTAGTTAGTAAATAAGTCCTGGTAGGATGCACAAATCCTCACAGAATCTGATGTATGATGTTACAGTATCTGTCCAGATCATTGGCAGCAGCTTCAGAAAGACTCCAATCAATGCAGTCGAAACAGCCTTGTAAATCCCTTGTAAATGGCCAGGCATAAGAACAGTTTCTTTCCTCAGGCTATCCATCTCATGAACAGTTAACTTGCCAATAAACATGTAATACACAATACTATTTATACAATTATTTATTTAACACACATACTTCTTATTTACACTTCCTTGCATTTGTACATACCATACCTGTACATACAAATGCATTTTATTGTCTATTTTGTACATTATGTATTTTTAAATATATTGTATATTTGTATATTGTTATTTCCTATTTACTTATCCAGTTATTTATTGTTTTTATTATCTGTGTCTGTCACCATTGTGTTCTGTTTAGTTTAGTTCATGGACTTAAGTTGTACCCTTACGTTCATTCTCTGTCTGGTCACATTCATGTAAAGGTGTGTTTCCTGCCCTGTATGTGGATTATCTGTGGATTATTATTAAAGCTTGTCTTTCTTCTTCATCATCTGCCTGTTTCGTCAATTTGTCCACACGCCGAAGTGACAGATGACCAGACCAATAGATTATGTAGCTATGTTTAGCGCGGTGGCTCAAATGAGCCACAACTATTTGGTGTGTACCAAATGTTTTTGTTGTCTTGCTGTCACCTGCCCTAATGACGACGAGACCCTTAAGTCATTATTCTGGATTGGGGCGAATGACCATCATCCAGTAGACCTCCCAGACACCACTGGACTGGAAGGAAACCATTATCCAGTGTCTGAAGACCTGTTGGCTCCGCCTTGGCTCCTCCTATCTTCGGCTCCACCAGAGACCCTCAATCTTGCGGCTCCCTTATCCCACTGGCTCCCCCCTCGGTTACTCTTCACTCTACTTCTGCCATGGACTTACCCCTATATCTGCAGCGGGTTCCTACTTCCCTTCTCGCTTCTGTCCCCCATCACACCGGCTCCAACTCATCTCTCAGGCACTCTGGATCACCCTCCAAAGCTCATCACCTCGGCATCACCTAGGTCCCCAGTGCCACTATGATGTCGCACAGTTTCATTGGCCCTCCATCTGAGCTTAAGGATCCATCAGCCTCGTCTTCTGCAGTCGTCACCATCCCTTTACTACATACTATCACCATCCCATCAGCTTTTGCCTAATCGCGAATGCAATTAAATTTTAATTAATCATGCTTCCCTTACATACAACTGAAAGCAGTTACTTTTAAAAAAATGTTACAGAATTCCTAAACGTGTTTAGAAGTTTTCAAAGAAGGGCAAGACAGTAAGATCAGTTGTGAAGAAAATTGTTGAAAGCCAGTGGTGTGAATTAAGAGCTGAACCCCACCCCCACCTTGGATACTCGGACCACATCTCTGTTATGCTAATCCCAGCATACAGACCACTTCTCAAACTTGCCAAACCAGTTCAAAAACAGATCACAGTATGGCCAGATGATGCCACCTCAACACTACAGGACTGCTTTCAGTACACAGACTGGAACATGTTCAGAGAGGCGGCCACCTACAATAACCACACAGACCTGCATGAGTACACTGAAACTGTGACTGCTTACATCAAAAAGTGCACTGATGATGTGACAGTCACCAAGACCATCACCACACGTGCAAACCAGAAGCCGTGGATGACAGCAGAGGTTTGTGGGCTGCTAAAGACCTGAAATGATGCATTCAGATCAGGAGACAATGCAGCCCTAAAACAGCGAGAGCCAATCTGTCCTGTGGCATCAAGCAAGCAAAATGCTTGTATGCACAAAAAATAAATAATCACTTTACTGACAGCAAAGACACACGGAGTCTGTGGCAAGCCATTCAGACCATCACTGATTACAAGCCCCTGCCACAGGTCTGTGATGACGACACACCCCTCCCAGATGCACTCAATGAGTTCTATGCACAGTTTGATATGCAGAATGACACACCTGCACAAAAACTACCCACACCTCCCAACAACCTAGCACTCTGTCAGTCTCCAGCCAACGTAAGGAAGACTCTATCCAGGGTTAACCCACGCAAGGCTGCGGGTCCTGACAACATACCTGGCCATGTACTGAGGGACTGTGCTACACAGCTGATGGATGTCCTAACAGATATCTTCAACACCTTGCTGAGCCAGGCAGTCATCCCCACGTGTCTCAAATCCACCTCCATAATTCCAGTACCAAAGAAGTCCCCTGTGTCCTGTTTGAATGACCACTGTCCCATAGCACTGACTCCAATCATGATGAAGTGCTTTGAGAGGTTAGTTATGCACAATATCAAAACCAGCCTCCCCAACACACTTGATCCGCTCCAGTTTGCATACCGTCCAAACCGCTCCATGGACGATGCCATTTTCTCCACCCTACACCTGGCTCTTACTCACTTAGAAAACAAAGTCTCTTATGTTAGAATACTGTTCATTGACTTCAGCTCAGCATTCAACACAATAATCCCACAACAGCTCATCAATAAACTAAACATTCTGGGCCTTAACACCTCCCTTTGCAATTGGATCTTGGACTTTTTAACTGGAAGACCTCAGTCAGTCCGTGTCGGCCGTAACACCTCCAGCACTACCACACTGAGCACAGGTGCCCCACAGGACTGTGTTCTCAGCCCGCTGCTTTTCACGCTGCTGAACCACGACTGCACTGCCAAGTTCAGCTCCAACCACATCATCAAGTTTGCTGATGAGAGAGTAAGTGGCTCAGCTGGCTGAATGGTGTGGCGCTAACAACCTGTCCCTCAATATGAGTAAGACAAAGGAGGTTGTGATGAACTTCAGGAGGAACTCTGTTGACCACCCCCCACTGACCATCGACAGCTCGACTTTGGAGAGAGTCAGCAGCACTAAATTCCTGGGGGTGCACATCACGGAGGATCTCACCTGGACTACCAACACCATGTCACTCTCCAAGAAGGCACACAGTGCCTACACTTTCTCCGCCGACTGAAAAGGGCAAATCTCCCTCCACCCATCCTCAGCACATTCTAAAGGGGAACCATTGAGAGTGTGCTGACCAGCTGCATCACTGTCTGGTACGGGAACTGCAGTGCTGCTGACCGCAAGACCCTACAACTGACAGTGAACACAGCTGCAAAGATCATCGGTTCCCCTCCCTTCTGGACATTTTCCTTGCACAATGCTCTGGTAAAGCCACCAGTATCGTGAAGGACCCCACCCATCCCTCCCATCATCTCTTCCAGCTCCTGCCATCAGGAAGATGCTACAGGAGCATCAGAGCCCACTCTGCAAGACTGCTCAACAGCTTTTTCCCCCAGGCTGTGAGAGCAGCCACCTCATATTCTACATCCCTAATCCTACCCAATACCTGAACTTAACGACTACCCCACTAACTATTAATAAGCAGCAAATTAGGAGTTCATTCAGGCAAAGGCATAGTTAATGGTTTGTTAATAGTGATAATTGGGCCTTAAAATGAATGTGACCTAAAATTTTTATGTTGTCTATTTGGAGCCATTTAGCAGTAAAATGTTTCCTCTGCAGTCTCTGGATCCACCAAACCTGTACTCTAGGGTTAAAAACATTAATTTGTCACTAATGTTACTCTGATTGAGAATATTCATACATGGACACATATTTACATTTGTTTTCTACATGCTCTTTTCCTAGGTACACTACAGTTGAATGTTCATTAAGCATAAATACAGTTAAGGAAGTTTGTTCTATAGTAGTTGAATACACTCTCACAAGCATACACTTCTGTTTCAACAAAAAGTGGATTTGAGTGAGAAATTGCTTTGTATTGTTCCTTTTGATTGTTTCAATAAACCATATTTTGAAGCATATTGCATAATGTGGCTGCTGTTTTTGCTTCTTTAGTCTAATTGTTGTAACTTACCCCAGCATGTGTTACAACCTACCCCAGTAACTCACTTTTTCATTTTAAAAGCTCCAGTAAGGTGTTTCTTGTCAATTAGAGCACTTCCACTGAAGCTGCCATCCTGCAGGGGGAGTGTGAGAAGAACATTTAAGTTATTAAGCAAATTTAAGCTGAATTGCTGATACTTTTCATAAATCACATCTTGATCAATTCAGTGAATAAATGATCTTATAATGTTTGCAGCTTCTACTTTACAACTTGTAGCAGTTGTTGCCAACTAGCATTTGGACAGTTGTGTACAAATATTAGCAACTGCAGTTCTTACTGTTACTACTTTCTGTGAGGGTGTGGGAGTTGTTGTTGTTGTTGTTGTTGTTGTTGCTGTTTTTGTTCTATATTATTTTGTGTATCCTAACACAAAACTCACCACATCCAATCTGAAAAGAGGCACCAGCATGCCATCAGGTTTAACAACTGAGAACTTTGCTGCAGCCGGTATGTGAACGTCTATGGTCCCTGATCTGAAGGAGAACAGTGGTGTCTTACTGGCGTATAAGTGCACCTGCATCTCCATGTTGGGATATAATGTGCGTAGCTGAATAAATAATTTATAAAGAAAGCACATCATTCATCTGCATAATAACTTGTAAAACTATAGAACGTTTAACAGACAGAGACAGACACAAGTCCTAATAGGTGTTTAATTAGCAAATGCATCCATGTAGTTGTGTAATTATTATGTGTAGTTAGTTGTGAAATATTTGTATAATAATTATATAATAATTAATATAACTTCTGGCAAAAATTTAAAAATAGGTGTTACCAAAAGATGAAATAGTATGTTATGTAGTGTAAACAGTGGTCACAGATTGAAGCTTGAGATGTAGACCTTTTTAATTATGTAGTTTGTAAAAGGTAATTACATTGTTTTACTTTATAACATAATAACAGTTTATAAAAGTAACTTCTCATGCTAAATCCTCGTGCAGGTTAACAGGTTACATTTTTACTTCCAAAATCACGACCTGTACATAGAGTATACTGACCTGTGGAATGAGAGCACCAAACTGGCTGGTGTTCAGATGGATCGGGAAACTCTTCGGTATCTATGATTGACACATGAAGAGAGATGGCTAAATTAGTGATTTGATTAGTAAATCTCTTTATCTTTATACATTTTAAATGAATATCCTTAATTTCAATTATGTTCAATTTCATATAAGAAGGTGTGATCCCTTGTAGGTCCATGAAGAGTTTAAGGTACACAAGTCTTTTAACACATGATGCCATCTTTATGTTTCGTTTGATAGAAGGAAGTACTTTTGTATGTATATATGTTTGTATATATATATATATATATATATATATATATATTATTTATTTATTGACTGATAGAGAAGAGCTTATTTATATTTCCTCACCATGTTGTCTTTTATGTTGATTTGGAGAACGTCAGAACTTAGGTATGCATAAGCTGCTGAATTTATTAGGAACTCTGATGCAGCCAGTGAAAGCATGTAGTTTTCCACATACTGAACGTCAAATGCATTTGCAGGGAAAGGTGGTTCAGATGGAGAACTTTTGCTGTAAAACTCACCCTGTCACAGGAACACCAACTGAAAATCACTGGCACGTCACAGTAAAAATTGCAAAGAAAGTTAATAAAATCTGTAAGACATTATATAAATCAAGAAATCTACTCGCATACTAAATATATCCAGAAAAATAAACTTTTTTTTTTTTTTTTCTGAATTTGATTGATTAAAACAATAATTATTACAGATATTGAATAAAAAATACTTACCTTAATATCTAATTCAAAGCTTTGATCTGTCATAGCCGGGGAGGATGTGAGAAGGATGCTTAGATATATATACTGACCCACGGGTATGTTGACTGGAAAGAATTCATTTGAGCATGATTACTGTGGCCATATAATGAAGTGAGATGTAAATGGTGCTGTAAGTTTTTTTTTTTTTTCCTAAAAACTTTTTAATCTTTCTTTTTTTTTATGCATAATATATCATTTTGTGATCTGGAAATGTTTTTAAGCCAGTACCAGGTATTTCCTGTAGATTCCTGTCCAATTCACTGATTGCTTGTTGAATTGCTGGGCAAATCTGAGAGAGAGAAAAAAAAAGTAAGGCAAGTCAGCAGGTAATGGTGTTGATTTGTTTTAGAAAAATAAAATAAAATAAAAAAACACATACCCTCATATGTATCATCTCTGAGATTTGTCCAGTGAAAGAACTTACAAATGGCTGGAAAAAAAAGCTGCAGCAAAACAAAAGCATAAAGGATGGCTCTTACTACTTGATGCTAACCTATCGATGTATATGATTAAACAGACATGATCACTCTAGGCTAGTCACTGGAGCGTCCACCAGTTTGATTAGAATGTTCACATGATCAGCTGCTAAATTCATATTTGCTTTCGTGCTTTGACTGGCGCTAAGTCAGAGGTAGATTCAGTGTTTTCAACACACACTCACACACACACACACACACACACACACACACACACACACATGTTGGGTTTACATGTTTTATGGGGACATTCCATAGGCATAATGGTTTTTATACTGTACAAACCGTATTTTCTATCACCCTACACCTACCCTACACCTAAACCTAGCCCTCACAGGAGACTGTGCACACTTTTACTTTCTCAAAAAAACTCATTCTGCATGATTTATAAGCCTGTTTCCTCATGGGGACCTCACAAATGTCCCCACAAGGTCAAAATTTACTGGTATTACTATCCTTGTGGGGACATTTGGTCCCCATAATGTGATGAATACCAGGTGCACACACACACACACACACACACACACATTTATATTTACTTCATTTGCCTCAGTGTATCAGCCAATTACTTGTATGTCTTTTAGAAGAAGTGCATGCATTTACATGTTGTAAATCAGACAGCTCCAATTCCCTGAATTGCACCACATACTAACGTGGTCAACTAACATTATCATTATAAAGGTGTTTAAACAACAAAATAACTTACATGTATTTAAAAAACGGAATATCAGATATTTCATGATATAGTTAACAAGTTGTGATTTTTTTTTTTTTTTTTAATGAAAAAGGAAAAATTACATAAAACCAATAAAAACAGTGCTCTAGATGCTGTGTTGTGACTGCGGTGTGTCACGTGATTAGCATGACATGCCACCATGGAAACAGTAAGTTGACAAATTCTAAAATAATGATTGCCTTAAATAATGCAGCTGAACAAGTTTAAGTTTCCATTTTAATCACAAACCTGTCCATTTTAATCAAAATGCAAAGACAAATTTTAACAATGCGTGGTATGTATTAAAGATCCCCCATGGCCCAATGTGAGATCCATCAATCATAGAGGTTCCCTATCAATTTTTTGATTTATTAAAATAAATGGGAAATATCTTATGCTTTTTTGTGGGAGATCGGCAACTGTGACTATGATTAACACCTTCACTAGTGGCAATCAGTGATCGAATTGAGGGGGGGCTGGGGGGGTCTCAGACCTCCCATAAGCATTAAGGGACCCCCCATAACACCCAAAAACATATGCATGGGGGTCCCCTATTTTTTCAATAAAACTATAATACTTCATTCAATATTTTTACGTGTTTTTACAGCGTTGCTCATTATAACCAATCACACACAACTCATGTCATGGGTGTCATGAGTGCTTAAACATTTGCTAGACTGACTGTGCTCATTTAGAGTGCGTTCTTTCACTGCATGATTCAGTCTAATAAAATAATTAAATTTAGAATATTCCCAAAATTTAAGATATGGGGGCAGAAAATGTATATTTATATCATTTCATATAGTTAATCAATATCACACAAAGAGTGCCATTTTTCGTAAATACCACAAAAGTGATACTGATTTTATATAACAGCTCAATAAACTATAAGTTAATATTAAGAGACTTACGTTAGACACCATATTGCCTAATTTTTTGTTCTATTTTGCCAACAAATATGGTCCCAAACAAAGCCACAGGACTGCTTTCTGTCTCTGAACAACATGATTGAACAACATGTTCCATTCCTAAATTAATCAACCGTTTGAACGATTCGGTTCAATCACAATGACTTGCCGCCACTTGTTGTCTACATGCATTCATGTCCTGCATTAAACAGTGGGTAAATACATCTAAATGCCACTTCAGATGCACTGTCTGTGTTTCCTCTGCATTAAAAAAGATTAATTTTGTTGATTTTGTTTGTTTGGTTACAGCCTAAAATGTCTTATTATTCTAAGTGATTAAATTATTGATTATATATAAGAATTTGATGCAAATGATGCAAATGATAATGCACATAGAAAGGAAAAAAAAGAATGGCTTTAAAAAGGTAAAAATGCACATAAAAGGTAAAATTTCTGTCACTGCTGTAAACTGACCACACTGAATTTGAAGAATATCAAAAACTTTAGGAATTAGCTGTCCACGATAGCCTTGCAGCACAACACTCAGCAAAATTCAGTCTGATTATCATTAAAGATAAAATCATAGAACATATTGGCATATCATTTTTTGTCAATATCACAACCCCCTCGGCTAGATATTTAAGTCTTCTTTGCTTAGTGATTGTTTAGGGGTGTTTGGTTAGGGGGACCCCCAAAGAGCTTTGGCACAATTCGAACACCGGTGGCAATTGCAATTAAGTCATTGTGCGGATCTTTAGATACACGTTGAATCAGTCTTATGTTTTGGTAAACAAAGTTTGTTTCAAAACTGGTCTTACCTAGCACCTCCGTGGAAATGGATGTTCACACCTCCTACTTTATCACTACAGGAAATGGTGGTGATGGAGACTCGGCCAGTATCATCCCCTAACTCCAGGAGGGTCTGGATTTTAATATTGTACACGGCCAGATCAAATGAGCCACCATCATGGCTGCAATCATGAACAAATGACAATCATGTAAAATCCAGCACATAGATACTAAACACGACATACTTAATGATTCTTAACTTGCCAGGTAATGGCATGAATAGCAGATGGTGAAAGCATTATGGTTTCTATCAATTCAAACTAGTTGGAAAATTCTCTGTTCATCAGCAAGCAGCAAGGTGTTTCTGACCGTGGAACTGTCGCTAGCTGGAAGTTTTTTTTTTTTGCTTAACTGATTTGACAGGTTCATTGAAAAGAATCAACTTGTTCACGAATCAGACACAGCTATTGCATCTCAGAGTGGGTGACGATTCCTCTAGTCCAAAATTACAAGGAATGACATGTTTCTAAGAAATACAGTTGAATAAAAATCATTTTGGAATGTTCTCAAAATAAAAATTATTTTTTCTTAAAGTACAAATGTTTGAAAAATGTACAGTGACAAAGTCAAAATACTTTGCTACTTTCCACCGCTGATAGAACATATTTTGTTTCCAAAATAACCTGAACAGTAAAACTGATTTGACTACTACTAATTTTAATTCTCCTTCCAATAATGCACTGGTTCACTTACATAATTCCAAAATGTGTTGCCCAGCTGCCTGTGATGGCTAATGAAAGTTGACTGATTTCCACAGATACACCCGTTCCCTTTACAAATTTCAATGATGGGTCTGACATGCTGCACTGCCGAATGTGCATGCTGAAAAAAACCCAAAATAAATCAATAAATAAATAAATAAATAAATTCATTCTCTGTATGCTTTAATAACATTATATTTAATTATTTGTTTTACATTTGTTTTTCAGTGTACTGTATACTGACTTTGAGATGACATAGTGAACAGTGCCGATCCCAATGTCCACCCCACCGTGGACCTCTGGGATTGTAGTACTCTTCAGTTTGCTTTGTATCCAAACAGCCATCATTTGAGACACTGAACACATTAAAACATACACATCTACAACAAAACTTTTTTTTTCACATCATCACAAATAAAATATACACAAGTTGTTAAGTCTTTTACAGAGGTACACTGTAAAAAATGATTTGTTGACACAACTTGACTTAGTCAAGTCATTTTGTTGCATTGACTTAGTTAAGTTTAGCAAACACTAGGTGTTAAGTTCACTCAACTTATATCACTTAATTAATCACTAATTATCTGCATCTGTCTCAACTTCGTTAAAAAAGTATGTCATCATGACATAGAGTATCTGGCACATGTGCATTACACAGAAAGTTGATAGAACCTATGTTTTGTTATATGAACATGTTATTTTAAGTTTTCAATTTCTATTTAAGTTGGGGTTGTTCCAACTTGTCCTACTGTGTAGTGAGACACTGCAAGTTGACAGGACATGATTTAACTTGTCCACCTGACTAAAACTCATTTTTTGCAGTGTATTAAATTACTGGCAATAAGAAACACAAATTCATTGTTGAACCTGCCACTTCTGGCATTCTCTGGCAAATGCAAATTGAGCCTATGGTGCTGGGATGTGTGCAAATGTCCCACTACAATATCTCAGGCCCTCATGCCACCCCCATGGAGTTTAAGTTTGGTCAGAATCATGCACACCAGTAGCCTGTTGAAGGTTATTTTAGAGGGGATCTGACAGTGCTTGTACAGATGGGCCACCTTGGAAGATCTGATCAGGACAAAGTAGTCAGTGAGGGAGATGCCTTTATAGACACTGAAACTTCCAGTTGTATCGTAGATAGACTGATAACCCATCGATTTGGATATGTATATTTATGTATGTTTGTATATATGTGTGTGCGTGTTATATATACACTGACCAAAATTATAAACACAACACTTTTGTTTTTGCCCCCATTTTTCATGAGCTGAACTCAAACTTCTAAGACTTTTTCTATGTACACAAAAGGCCTATTTCAAATATATATATATATATAATAAAAATTAATACCATATGTACCATAGCAGGGTAGGGCAATGTCTATGGTAACACAAACTGTAAAATGACTGTAAAAACATGATTTACATACAGTTGAGATACAGGTTTTCACAAAAACAAAAAATCTGTCTAAAATGTTAAACCCCATATTATGCTTTTTCACTTTTTGCATTTTAGTTAGTGTGTGGTGTGTATCTTTGAGCATAAAAAATGTCTACAAAGTTAAAAATCTCAAAGTCCACTCCAAAGGGAGATATTTTGTTTTTAAAAAATTTCTTTCTAAGAACTACAAGGAACGGCTCCTCTGGACTACAGCGTTTGTTTTCCGCATGTAATGATGTCACAATGTGGTCCATTAGAACATCATTCAATTAAATCCCGCCTACGGAAAATTCGAATTGTTGGGGGATGTGTAGGGCCGAGGTAGGGGATTACCTGAACACTTGTGATGCAGTGCGGACAGCCTATATACACAAGGTATAAACACAAGCATTGACTAGGTTGGCCGCTTCAGAGCAGTAATGTGCCACAGACGTGTGCAGTACAGGGGGTCGAAACACGTGCCGAAGCCGCAATCTACTCCGGTTGCCGCATCAGAGCCGTAACGCGCAGATGTGTGCAGTGTGTGGTAAGAGATTTATTCATCATTTAGTGTAGATAGCTTCACTTATAACGCAAGTGTTTTTTAAAATGCATAAACTTGCACTAGAATAGGCTAGGCTGATCAGTGATGATAAAGTATGTAAAATAATTAAATAAATTAGCACGATAATATCATGTATCTGCGATCTCACAGGCTGAGGATGGGACTCAACACTAGTACTGTAGCGTATTATTTACTCACCCTCCATGCATCCTAGGTGTATATGACTTCGTTCTTTCAGACAAATGCAATTGGAGTCTAGTAAAGTCTAATGTGTTAGCATTCCGTCTGCCGGTTAGCCTGCCATTTGCGTTCCCACTCACGTCTCTACTCACGTCTACTACCGCTTCCCTTTTTTCCCTCGCTCTCGTTGATCGCTCGTTTTTATTCTACAACCGCGAGTGCAGCGTGCCTGCAGTGTGTTAGCCAGTTAGCTTGCCATTCACTTTTACTTTTTCTATCCGCCTCTACAACCGTTGTTGCTTTCTCCCCCTGCTTTTTCTTCACAAGTTCATCAAACAACAGTGGTGAGTTGAAATTGTTCTACAACTACGGTGAGTAATGGCTTCTTCTCCTTTTCTGGTAACCTGCACCACCTGTCATATGCATAGTTTATCAATCTCTGTCGGCAGTGAGGGATTCACATGTGATAAATGCAGGGAAATAGTTAGGCTGACAGAGAAGATTTTAGAACTAGAGACACGCATCCAAACTTTAATCGAGGATAGTAAGAATGTGAGGGCCTCAGATACGGCTTTAGATGCGACTAGCTCAGGAAGTCCCGTACATTGTTCGGTTCCGGTAACTTCGCCTTTGCAGCAGGGCAGCTGGGTGACTGTGAGATGGCATAGTCGCAGGTCAAAACACCGCTCTTCCGTTCCGATCAGAACATCAAACAGGTTCTCCCCACTCAGTGACGCACCCACTGAGAAACCTGATGAAAGTGCTCTAGTTATTGGCGATTCTATTGTACGGAACGTGAAAATTGAGACACCAGCCACCATAGTCCAATGTTTACCGGGAGCCAGAGAGCCTGACATCTTGGCAAATTTAAAAGTGCTGGCTAATGCTAAACGTAAATTCAGTAAGATCGTTATTCACGTCGGCACAAATGATGTTCGACTTCGCCAGTTGGAGATCACTAAAAATAATGTTAAAGAGGTGTGTGAACTTGCAAGTTCGATGTCAGACACTGTAATTTGCTCTGGCCCCCTCCCTGCGTATCCTGGTGACGAGATACATAAACACTAAATGGCTGGATGTCTAAGTGGTGCCTGCAGAATAACATAGGTTTCATAGACAATTGGACAAGTTTTTGGGGCAGACCTGACCTGTTGAAAAGAGATGGTCTTCATCCCTCCAGGGGTGGTGCTGCTCTTCTCTCTAGTAATATGGCATATAGTCTTAGAGTTTGCACTTGACTAACTGGGGCCCAGGTCAGGAAGCAAACAGACTGGCTAATCCGACCTTCTGCTAGCCGCCTCACGTCACCAAAATCAGTTAATTCTCAGTGTCTGTTCCCCGAGCTAGACAATACAAAAGACGTCCAAACCAGTTTAAGAGTAACAATCTAATCAACGTTCAACAAATAAAAAATGTACATAATACAGAGAAACAATTGATAAAACTTGGCCTTTTGAATGTCAGGTCCCTCTCTACAAAAGCGTTTTTTGTAAATGATATGATCATTGATCATAACCTCGATGTGCTATGTTTGACAGAAACCTGGCTAAAACCAGATGATTACATTATCTTAAACGAGTCTACCCCTCATGATTACTGTTATAAACATGAGCCACGTCTAAAAGGTAAAGGGGGAGGTGTTTCTACAATTTATAGCAATATTTTCAGTGTTTCTCAGAGAGCGGGCTTCAAGTATAACTCGTTTGAAGTAATGGTGCTTCATGTAACATTATCCAGAGAAACAAGTGTTAATGACAAATCCCCCATGACGTTTGTACTTGCTACTGTATACAGGCCACCAGGGCACCATACAGATTTTCTTAAAGAATTCGCTGATTTTATATCTGAGCTGGTGTTAGCTACAGATAAGGTCTTAATAGTAGGTGACTTTAACATCCATGTCGATAATGAAATCGATGCACTGGGAGCAGCATTTACAGACATTTTAAATTCTATTGGAGTTAGACAACACGTGTCAGGTCCCACTCATTGTCGAAATCATACTCTAGACTTAATACTGTCACATGGAATTGATGTCAATGCCGTTGAGATTCTGCAGCAAAGTGATGATATCTCTGATCATTATCTAGTCTCGTGTATACTCCAGATAAATAAAACTGTAAATTCAACTCCTTATTACAAGTATGGTAGAACTATCACTTCTACTACAAAAGAATGCTTTCTGAGTAATCTTCCTGACTTATCTGAATTCCTCAGCATGTCCAATAGCTCAGAAAAACTTGATGATGTAACAGAAACTATTGACTCTCTCTTTTCCAGGACTCTAGATACAGTCGCTCCTCTGCGCCTAAGAAGGATTAAGGAAAACAGTCCGACCCCGTGGTATAACGAGCACACTCGCGCCCTAAAGAGAGCAGCCCGGAAAATGGAGCGCAGCTGAAGGAAAACAAAATTAGAGGTTTTTCATACCGCTTGGCGTGAATGTACCCTATCGTATAGGAAAGCATTAAAATCGGCAAGATCTGATTACTTTTCGACTCTTTTAGAAGATAACAAACATAACCCTAGTTATTTATTCAATACAGTGGCTAAGTTAACAAAAAATAAAGAACCAACAGGCACTGACTATGCCCATCAGCATAGCAGTAATGACTTTATGAACTACTTTACTTCCAAGATCGATACTATTAGAGACAAAATTGTCACCATGCAGCCGTCAATTACAGTATCACATCAGATAGTGTCCTATAGATCTCCTGGGGAACAATTCCACTCATTCTCTACTATAGGTCAGGATGAATTGTATAAACTTGTTAAAGCATCTAAACCAACAACTTGTATGCTAGACCCTATTCCATCTAGGCTACTTCCAGATCTCATAGATCCTCTGCTAAATATTATTAATTCATCACTGTCATTAGGATATGTCCCCAAAACCTTCAAACTGGCTGCTATTAAGCCTCTCATTAAAAAAACACAACTTGACCCCAACGAATTAATTAATTATAGACCTATCTCGAATCTCCCATTTCTGTCGAAGATATTAGAAAAGGTTGTATCCTCACAATTATCTTCCTTCCTACAGAAAAATGATATCTGTGAGGATTTCCAGTCAAGTTTTAGACCGTACCATAGTACTGAGACTGCTCTTATTAGAGTTACAAATGATCTGCTCTTATCATCCGATCATGGTTGTATCTCTCTGTTAGTGCTACTGGATCTTAGTGCTGCGTTCGATACGGTTCGTACGGTTCGTACTTATCTGACCGCTATCAATTCGTGGCAGTAAATGAAGAGGTATCATATCAATCACAAGTGCAGTATGGAGTACTGCAAGGCTCAGTGCTAGGGCCATTACTTTTTATGCTTTACATGTTACCCTTGGGTGATATCATCAGGAAATATGGTGTTAGCTTTCACTGTTACGCTGATGATACTCAGCTCTATATTTCTTCGCGGCCCGGCGAAACATACCAATTTGATAAACTGACTGTGTAGTTGAGTTAAAAAATTGGATGACAAGTAATTTCTTACTGCTAAATTCTGAAAAAAACAGAGGTGTTAATTATTGGACCTAAAACCTCAGCGTGTAATAACCTAAAACACTGTCTAATACTTGATGGCTGCTCTGTCAATTCTTCGTCATCAGTTAGGAACCTAGGTGTGCCATTTGATGGCAATCTTTCCTTTGAAAACCACATCTCTAGTATTTGCAAAACTGCATTTTTCCATCTCAAAAATATATAGAAATTACGACCTATGCTCTCAATGTCAAATGCTGAAACATTAATTCATGCGTTTATGACCTCAAGATTAGATTATTGTAATGCTTTATTGGGTGGTTGTTCTGCTCGCTTAATAAACAAACTCCAGCTGGTCCAAAATGCAGCAGCTAGAGTTCTTACTGGAACCAAAAAGTATGATCATATTAGCCCGGTTCTGTCAACACTGCACTGGCTCCCTATTAAACATTGTATAGATTTTAAAATCTTGCTAATTACTTATAAAGCCCTGAATGGTTTAGCTCCTCAGTACCTGAGCGAGCTCTTATCGCATTATAGACCCTCACGTCCGCTGCGTTCTCAAAACTCTGGCAATTTGATAATACCTAGAATATCCAAATCAACCGCGAGCGGCAGATCATTTTCTTATTTAGCACCCAAACTTTGGAACAATCTACCCAACACTGTTCGGGACGCAGACACACTCTGTCAGTTTAAATCTAGATTAAAGACCCATCTCTTTAACCTTGCTTACACATAACACATTAACACATTTCTGTAAAGGATTGTTAGGCTGCACTAATTAGGTCAACCGGAACCGGGAACACTTCCCATAACACCCGATGTACTCAGTGCATCGTCAGAAGAATGGCATCTACGCTTATATTAGTCTGTTTCTTTCTTATTCAGAGGTCACCTTAACCACCAGATCCAGTCTGTATCCAGATCAGATGGTCATTGCAGTCCTCCGGATCCAGTCCGTACTCAGCCCAGACGGTGGATCAGCACCTAGAGACGACCTCTACAGCACTGAATGTCAGCGGAGACCACATCAACTAGATGACCTCGTCACCTAGACGGCTGTCGGCACAGGACCACGGGACCTGGTGAGTCCTCTGTGTCTGGCCAGAGGAGAACTGGCCCCCCGACTGAGCCTGGTTTCTCCCAAGGTTTTTTTCTCCATTTGTCACCGATGGAGTTTTGGTTCCTTGCCGCTGGCGCCTCTGGCTTGCTTAGTTGGGGACACTTTATCTTCACTTTATCTTCACACAATATTGTATTTTATTTTGTTGTATTTGATTAACTACCTTTACCTGAAAATTGAGTGTTTACTGTTGCCCTTTGCATTGTTGATGTACTATTTCCTATTTAATACTGTACAGCCGCCTTGTCACAATTCTGTATTGTTAAAGGCGGTATATAAATAAAGGTGATTTGATTTTGATAAAATAGGGAAGGAAAGGAAAGGACGTGACGTGTGGCCAAGTATGGTGACCCATACTCGGAATTTGTGCTCTGCATTTAACCCATCCAAGTGCACACACACAGTAGTGAGTAGTGAACAAACACGGACAAACATGCAACTCACTGGGATAGCTATAACCAATCATAACACATTTCCTTTTTTTGGAATGCTGGCCTTTATTAAACCCAGAACTAATTGAGCTATTTGTGCCAGGCTGGGAGAAAGGTATTGTAAATTATGTGAAAAATAATGCGTTTTTCGAACCACCAAGTATGAGAGCATGTTCTAGTACACCCCCAAACCAAAATCAAGACTTTAAAAAAGAGCATAATAGGACCCCTTTAATTTAAAACAGGGATACATGGGTGGATGCGGAAAACAGCCGACAGGCTTATTGAAAATCCTATTTGATTCTCTGCCAGTAGGAGGTGCTTTTGGAATGTCAGAAATATAGCGGTTACCCCAGTAACGGCTGTACACAAAGCACCACTGCGCTCATGAATGCTACTTCATCAGATAAAGTTAGAATGCAATCTGGACTTTTCTGAAGAATCTTGGTTCACCCGCATGTGATGAGTTGACTTTAATGTGCACGTAAAGAACTTACCATCTCTAAGACCCTTTTCTGACAGAACAGCTTTTAATGCAGGATAATCTGCATATGTGTGTGTCAGTATCATCAGGAAACAAATTACCACCTGCATCCTTCAAGTCCTGTTGTGTAAAACAAAATATTTTACATTATTTGATATTTGCACGGTATGTATTACCTGCATCCTAATGCCTCTTTTCCATCCACTCATTCATTCATTCATTCATTTAGATGATACAAACTGACACTGCTGTCAACAATATATTATGTGTGCTCCCTCTAAATGGAACTCATGGCCCATTGTTAAATGAGTGCTTTACCAGAAGTTCATATGAAATGGCCCAATGAATGTAAATGTGGACTTTAGTCATAGTCCCTATATTTAGCTGCATCAGAGTCACTTCCTTAAATTATAGAGAAGTGAAACTAAGACCAGAACACATCTGCTTATATATATGTTTTAGTTAGTTAGTCTTACTGTAAGTTGCCTTGCAAAAAAAAAAAAAAAAAATTAATGTAGTTTAACAAAGTAAATGCTTAGGCATGAACAGTGACCATTTGTAAGCACATTAACATGGCAACAACTTACTATGCACATTTCTAAAAATGTTAATATTATATTCATAATATTAATTCACAGTCTTTTATAATTGTTTGTCATTTGAGTAACACAGCACAGAAGAAAGCAGCGATTCCAGATAAAGCCCATTTATATTCATTAATTGAAAGTTACTATTATTTGAAGTAACTAACAGCAATTTTAAGGTATACATTTAATCAGCATGTATTTTTTTGACAATCAAACGTAAGACCTTGGCATTCCAATCTACCATTTCAGTAAATGGTAGATACACATATATCTTTAATATGTTTATATTTATTACCTAACAATCACAGCATGATTTCCTTTAATGAATGAATGAATTAATTAATAATTCATTAATTAATTAAGCTTAAATAAACAACTGAAATTGTAAGAACATACCTTACAATGTACCAAACAGCCAGGTGTCAGACAGGGAAACTGTTTCTGTGTGAGTGTTTCCTCAAATGCTACATCAAAACAACTCCATTCTCAAGGGGGAGGGAGGGGTGTTTAGTTCCTGCTTTGGATATCTTTAAATATTAAAGGATAAATACTAGGGCTGTTAATTAATAATAATGATAATAATAATAATAATAATAATAATAATAATAATAATAATAATTACAGGACTTTAATGTAGTTTTTTTTTCAGTACTACTATGTTATAATAGCTTTTAGATACAAAATGTACTCTTTGGCCCGCTAGGGGTTAAAAAATTAAAACTGAATGCAACTTGCTGAACAACATTGTGCTTCAGCTCTGTTCCTCTGCTTGGAAGCATGTGGATCATCATCATCATCATCATCATCAAGTATGTTTTCAGAAATACACTCTTCCTTTCATGAGTGAAATGATAGAAGAACTAGAACTGCTATTTTTTTTATTTATTTTTTTATAACTATCAGCTTCTTCCTTAGCATACCAGAATGTGAACTGACTTCATGGCATAGAGCCATTAGGGGAAATCTAGGGACTTTTGCAGTGGGGTTGTGTTTGTTCAGTTTCATTTTTAATTAGACTTAAACTCAGTATGTTAAAAGATACAGGAAACAACATGCTTTCATAAAATGAGGAAGAATACCAACATAAAGAAGCAAGTAAATGAATAAAATTATGCAGATATGATTTTAAATAGTTTCTTTTTTTTTATTTATAAATTCTATTCTGCCTTGCTATATCTGATTTTTACTGATGTTTTTTTTTTAGTGTTTGTTAATAGGTAAGTTTTTGTTTGTTTGTTTTTTTACATTTGTTGCATCAGCTAAATCTTCACACACTCTTATGTTGGTCAGTCATCTAAAATACACACTTCCTTATATACTTATAATAATTATAGTATATATATATAGTATATAGAAATTTAACTGGTGAATTGTGGAAATCAGTCATTAAACTGGATTATTTCTTTGACAAATTAGCTACATCCCTTGTATATTTGTTTCAAACAAGCATACAAACACTATTAATCTGTCTGTAAAACAAAATCACAGAAAGCAGTTCCATTGTGATTTCGTTCCTCATATTTTTATTTTGTTGGCTCAAAGGCAAAGCCAAAATGTTTTGGCACACAGTAAAATGAAAAGCTTGCCTTTCCAGATAAACATCTAACTGTGAATAAAATGAAACTTGTTGACAGCCACTGCTGTGAGTGTTTTTTTTTTTTTCATGTATTTTGTTTCCTTGATTCAATAAGGTAGTAGTACTGAACATCATTCTGACATTGCAAACCAGGTTTTACTATTCATAGTTTAAAACCAGCGCTGTAGAGGTCGTCTCTAGGTGCTGATCCACCATCTGAGCTGGGTACGGACTGGATCTGGTGGCTATGGTGACCTTGGAATAAGAAGGAAACAGACTGATTTAAGCATAGATGCCATTCTTCTTATGATGCAACAAGTACATTGAGTGTTATTGGAAGTGTTCCCAGTTCCGGTTGAGCTAATTAATGCAGCCCTACAATCCTTTAACGGATTTGAATTATAGAAATGTGTTAATGTATTATGTGTAAGTCAGGTTGAAGAGATGGGTCTTTAATGTAGATTTAAACGTTTTGAGAATGCAGCAGTCGTGAAGGTCTATAATGTGATAAGAGCTCACTCAAGTACTGAGGTGCTAAACCATTCAGGGCTAAGTAATTAGTAAGATTTTAAAATCTATTCAATGTTTAATGGGGAGATGTCATGAATCTTGCCCGGTCTGCCCGCCTCCAGAGATCGCCTGTGCATCTCACTGACATTTCACATCACACAGACTGTTGCACCACACCCTGGACTACATTCCCCATAATCCATTGCACTGATTACTTGCACACACCTGTATCCAATCAGACACTCTATCTAAGCCCCGTACTTCCCCTTGCATTTCGCCGAGTATTGGATTTGATTGTGGATTGTATTGTGTTAGCATCTTTACGGAGTAGTTCCCCAGTTTAGCTTTCTCGCCTGGTCATCTCGTTTTGTCTGTCTTGTCTGTCTGTCTGCCCTGTGGATTTCTCGCACATTTATCGGAATACCCTTTTGCCTAGCCCCCTGGATTACAGTCACTGTTCACCGACCCTCGCCTGCCTTACAGACTATTCTTGTATCTTGCTCCAACATACCAGTTTGCTATTGTTCGACCCTGCCTGTTTATTACGATGTCTCTGTTTCATTCCAATAAAGCTTTGCCCATGGATCCTCCCACTTCACGTCTCTCACACCACGTTACAGAATACTCGACCATACAAGGATCCAGCAGCTTTCCCAACGAACATTGCACAGGTATGGACACTACAAAAATATTATTCTGACCCGCGACCACTGGAGCAACATGTTTGCGAGTTTCTGGCCATTGCGAATCATTCAAATCTCCTGGACTACCGTTTGATAGAGATCTTTTGTGATGGTGTAAATGAAACCTTAAAAGCAAAACTTAGACGCGAGGGTCCGCGTTCATCTCTCGCTGCTTTCATGGACTTTGCTTTACTATGTGTGGGCTTGTCTTTCACTGTGGGTGTCGCGGATGAGGAACGCGACATCGCGGTTGGGACAGCCACAAAGTCTAGTCAACCGCAAACTCCGGGACACTCTTGCATAATGATCGCTATTCCGGTGCTGAGTCCCACTCATAAAATGGCAGCTGCACTGGAGCACGCTCACGTAATGGTGGCAATAGCAGAGTCCTTTCACAAAATGGCAGCGAAGACAAAGCTCTGTCATGTCACTGCTGCCATACCAGAGTCATGTAACATCACAGCTGTTGTTTCCGAGTCAAGTCAAGTTACAGCTGTTGTTCCCGAGTCAAGTCAAGTTACAGCTGTTGTTTCCGAGTCAAGTCAAGTTACAGCTGTTGTTCCCAAGTCCAGCCAAGCTACAGCTATTGTTCCTGAGTCAAGCAAAGTTACAGCTGTTGTTACTGAGTCAAGCAAAGTCAAAGCCGTTGTTCCTGAGTCAAGCAAAGTCACAGCTGATTTTCATGAGCCAAGTCAAGTTACTGCTGTTGTTCCTGGGTCAAGTCACGTCTCAGCGGATCTCCCAGAGCCTCGTCATGTCTCGTCTGACCTCCCAGAACCTCGTGACGTCTCGTCTGACCTTCCAAAGCCTCGTCACATCTCGTCTGACCTTCCAGAGCCTCATCATGTCTCGTCTGACCTTTCAGAGCCTTGTCACATTTCGTCTGACCATCCTAAGTCTCGACCTAGCATGATGGCCAGTGTGATGGACCCACCACTGATGTTGGTGCGGGCTGCAGGCATCCCTTTGACATCAGTGCCTTCAGGCCCAACCATTCAAGAGATCCTGCCACCCGCTGCTGCTCTTCCCCTAATGGCAGTCACCATTTGGTGCGTGTGGGCTGCGCACTGTGCTCCAGAGGTCTTGTCTGTCCACAAGTCTGCTCCAGAGGTTTCATCTGACCACGAGTCTGCTGCAGAGGCCTCGTCTGACCACGAGTCTGCTCCAGAGGCCTTGTCTGACCACAAGTCTGCTCCAGAGGCCTCGTCTGACCACGAGTCTGCGCCAGTGCCTCCTGAGGTGGCAGCTGCGGCTACAGAACCTCCTATGGGGGCGGCGTCCACCTTCGAACTCCCTGTCCATCCTGTTCCAGCCATGGAGGCCATGTATGAGCTCTCTGCTTCTCCTGTCACAGCTAAGAAGGCCATCATTGAACTCTCTGTCCATTCTGTCACGGCTAAGGAGGCCGTCATTGAACTCTCTTCCCTACCTGTCACGGCTATGGAGGACACTTATGAACTCTCTGCCCGTCCTGTCACAGCCACAAAGGCCACTTATGAACTCTCTGCCCATCCTATCATGACCACGGAGACCACTTATGAACTCTCTGCCCGTCCTGTCACGTCTATGAAGGCCTTCAAAGAACTCTCTGCTCCGTCTGTCTCAGCCAAGAACATAAATCATAAACTGTCTACTTGCTCAGCTCCCACAGAGACTGCGATTAAGCCTACTGCATTCCCTGCCTCTCTCCTTGTTTCTCTGTCTGCTTCTTCTGTCCCTTTTTTACCCAGGTCCCAGTCCATACCGTGGGTGTCTTTACCACCCTGGTGGGCTCCTGGTCCACCTGCCCGGCCCCAGTGGGCTCCTGGTCCGCCTGCTCCACCCTGGTGGGTTCCTGCTCCGTCTGCTCTGCCCTAGTGGGCTCCTGCTCTGTCTGCTCTGCCCTGGAGGGCTCCTGCTCCCTTTGCTCCGCCCTGGTGGGCTCCTGCTTCATCTGCTCCACCCTGGAGGGCTCCTGCTCCATCTGCTTCACCCTGGTGGGATCCTGCTCTGCCCTGGTGGCCCTCAACCTTGCCTGCTCAGCCGGCTCTGCCCTGGTGGCCCTCAGCCTCGCCTGCTCTGCCGGCTCCGCCCTGGTTCTCTGCTCTGCTGGTCCTGCCCTCCCCAGGCCCTCCACATGGACCTGGCCCTCCAACCCTCGCCTTGTCTCGCCCCCGCCCCACTGCTTCCCTGGATTGTTTGTTGTTTGGAGCGTCTGGAAGCCGTTCCTTGGTGGGGGGCTCTGTCATGAATCCTGCCCGGTCTGCCCGCCACTAGAGGTCGCCTGTGCATCTCACTGACATTTCACATCACACAGACTGTTGCACCACACCCTGGACTACGTTCCCCATCATCCACTGTACTTGCACACACCTGTATCCAATCAGACGCTCTATATAAGCCCCGGACTTCCCCTTGCATTTCGCCGAGTATTGGATTTGATTGTGGATTGTATCGTGTTAGCATCTTTACGGAGTAGTTCCCTAGTTCCCTAGTTCCCCAGCTTATCTTTCTCGCCTGGTCATCTCGTTTTGACTGTCTTGCTGCCTGCCCTGTGAGGTTCTCGATCTCTGTGAAGTTGGCACCCCATAAAAAGAAATAATCACCAAAACTATGCCATTTGTTTGTGCTGATTTGTGCCGCAAAAACGAACGTTTGTGCTGGTTTGGTGTTTGAGATATTAAACATTATTTTTTTTGACTATGTGACGTCACTTTCCACCCCATGTTGCCGAAATTGCTCCAAACCGGCACAGTTCGTTTGTGCTCGATTTGTGCCTGTTTGTGCCGTTAAAACAAACACTGTATCTGTTTTCCTTCCCTAGATATAACCAAAATAATTTCGGGGCTGTGACGTCACTCTCCACCCCATGCCTTCCAAATCTCCCCAAACTGGTGCCGTTCGTTTGTACTCGATTTGTGCCCGTTTGTACAGTTAAAACAAACCTGATATCTCCGAGCCCTTCTTAAATGTAATGGGAAAAATACTTGTTTGGGACTGTTATGTAACTCTCCATCCCATATTGTCTAAAGGGGGTCGCACACCGAACGAGAAGCGCAGCGCCGCGTCGCGCAGTGCCTAGGACAACTCGAGGAATCGCACACCGGACGCGCACATTCTATAGGCGCAAGCTCATATTCCAATGAAGTTCTGAGCTGTAAAGATGGGTGAGTTTTAACTAAATTTATTATTATTATTATTCTAAATATATTATTTTAATGGATAATAGCTAAGTTTTGAACGTTAATCAATGAAAAGAATCTGATAAGTCTGTTGTTGTTTTTTTTTTTGTTTTTTTTGTAGGCTATCTGTTACTAGGCAACTATGTTACCTATTATAATATTATAGTAGCAAAATAGTTTAGCTAAGGTTAGCTAGCCAACCTGAGTGAAAACGTAACCAAACACCTTGAAAAGTTTATTTCAATGAGTTTAGGTTTAGGTTTCAGTTTATAATCTATTTATAATATCGATTTGATGAAAATAAAGAAAACCATAGTGTGGCCATTGAATGTTTGTATAGTCCTAGATAAATATACAGGTTGTGTATTCCCTGGTAACCGCTGACATCGGCAGTCTTCCTTCATGCTGATGACTTCCTTATGTTGTCTTTAAATAAACTATGGTTTGTTGCATATAATTCTGGGTATTTCCCTGCTTCGTTGATAAGTTTTTCGTCGTCCATAGCGCTCCGCTACACCGCTATTTAAATTACCTGAAGTGACGGTTGTGACCTTGTAAATCCAGTAGGTGGCAGTCAAAGACAGTGAATGTAATCACGACAGGCAAATGTTACATAGGAGTTTATGTTTTGCGTATGTAAAAATGTCTCAAGAGGAAAATAAAATATGAAACAAAACTACGATTATACAATTAATTCTATAGGTTTACATTTTTTCAAGCTGTAAACCTAATGTAAGTAGTATTTTGAAGCAGTGGTATCTTGTTTTTTTTTTTTTAATGTAATAAGACGATGTGAGACAAATATGATGTTATTTAATATAAAACTATGCAGATGGCGCTCTGTGGCGCGGCAGGAATTTGAACAGCGTCCTGAGTCCTAGCTGGGCGCCGCCGGTGTGCGTATACTCATAGAAAACTATGTGTTCGAATTTTAAAGACGTGGCGCGACGCGACGCGGCGCTGCGCTTCTCGTCCGGTGTGCGACCCGCTTAAATCGCTCCAAAAGGTGCCATTTGTTTGTGCTCGATTTGTGCCGGTTTGTGCCGCTAAAATAAACATTGTATCTTATTCCCTTCCTTAGAAATAACAAATACAATACGGGGCAGTGACGTCACTCTACACCCCACTTCGTCCAAATCGCACAAAACCGGCGCCGTTCCTTTGTGCTCGATTTCTGCCGGTTTGTGCCGTTAAAAGAAACCATGTAACCATGACATATTTTTAAATATAACGAAAATTTCACTGTCCACCCCATTTAGCGCCACTGCAGAGTTAAAAAAAAAAAAGTTAGTTTTTGTGCTGCCTTAAAATTTTAAATTTAGTCTTTTCACTTAGTTTTTTTAAGTTAGTTTTCACTAACTTGAAGAAAACCCGTTATAATTCGTTTTGTTATAATGTGCTCGATTTGTGCCGTTAGAATATTAAACATTGATTCTTCACGAAAATTCGTTAATATTTATATATATTTACATATATATAAATACACACACACACACACACACATATGTGTATATATATATATATATATATATATATATATATATATATATACACATTCAAAGCGCTCCCCACACCAAATGCTGTGTTTATTTGTGCTCGATTTGTGCCTGAAATCCTGGTTGTAACTAAAATTCGTCTTAAATAGGATCTTTAAAGGGAGAAAACTTAAGCACTTAATATGCCATTATCTGGAAATATGTAGTCTAACTGTAATTGCATGGTATGACTGCATTTAATAGCTAATATAGTAAAGCTTTTCTGTCCCCCTTACAAACGATTATTTACCGCACTGCATAAAAAAACGAAAAAGGACATAACGGACTGTGGAAAAAAGGCTCGTAGATAAAATAGTCTTAAGCTATAGGCTACTGAATGTGTGCATGGCAGGACAAATTACCGGTCATTGGAAAAAGACTACAAGAAATTGATAGATACCACTGTAGCTACATATCAACGAGGTAACTCTGTATTTGTATATAATGCATGTTGAAACAATTTAATGAAAACAAATGTTTTGTTAATGTTGTGAGTGCACACAAATAAAAGTAGACTCTTTGCAGTTCCGAATGATGTATTACTCTACTACTACCTTCATCTTGCCGGCCACTGCATGTCAGCGCGCTGTAGCTTTCACACTCCGCACAATGGATTAAAATGCGCACATTTATGTGTTAAATGTTTAGATTAATATTGTGAAATGCATTAATTGTTTTATATTTTATTTTAGGCAAGTCGTGTTGATTTTAAAAGGCTAGAACATAGGCTATGATCAGCTCACTGTCTGCTGCTGGCAGCTTGGTCGGCAAACAAAAAAAAAAAACAACAAAACAAAACAAACAAAGGAATTTAACAAACATAAAATGTTCCAAACATATTTCTAAAATAACTTAAAGAAACAAAAATAAATACAGCCACTTTGGAAATCGTGGGGAATCGATGTTTAATATTATAATGGCTCAAATCGAGCACAAACGAATTATAACGATTTTTGTTTTGTTAAATTTAGTGTTCATGCTGCCTTGAAATTTAAATTTAATCACCTTGAAATATGAAGTTAGTGAAAACTTGGAGCTGACTAAATTTAAAATTTTAAGGCAGCACAAACACTAACTTTTTTTTAAAGTCTGCAGTGGCGCTAAATGGGTGGAGAGTGAAATTTTCGTTATATTGAAAGAGAGGTCATGGTTACACGGTTTCTTTTAACGGCACAAATCGAGCACAAACCAACGGCACCGATTTGGAGCGATTTGGATGACATTTTGTATTTGTTATTTCTGAGGACGGGAAATAGATACAATGTAAATTTGAACGGCACAAACGGGCACAAATCGAGCACAAACGAATGGCAAAATTTTAGAATAATTTAGATTGCATGGGGTGGAGAGTGACATCACTGTTGTCGTAAAAAGTTTTGTTTTCTTTATATTTAAGCAGCGGTCATAGTTACAGGATTTCTTTTAACGGCACAAACGGGCACAAATCGAGCACAAACGAGAGATTTGGACGGCATGGGGTGGAGAGTGACGTCACTGCCCCATATTGTATTTGTTATTTCTAAGGAAGGGAATTAGATACAATGTTTATTTTAGCGGCACAAACCGCCACAAATCGAGCACAAACGAATGACACCCTTTGGAGCGATTTAGACGATATGGGGTGGAGAGTCTGTGGTCATTAATTCCCCACCTTAATTATCAATTTCACGTCATTGATTGAGGTGGCAGCACATTCTGATGGCCTTATTGAGCTTGTCAGGATGTGCTATCCCTTTATTTAGAGTAGATTTATTAAAATGCAAAAGTCAAGGTCAGCTGTTCTATGCAGTAGCTGGAGTCTGGCTCATTACTGAAGCTAAGCAGGCCTGAGCCTGGCCGGTACACAAATGGGAGACCTTTTGTGAAAAACTAGTTTGCTGCTGGAGGTAGTTTTAGTCCAGCCAGCAGGGGGTGATCATTCCCTGACATGTGCTGTATGGGTCCAAAAGTCCTAGTATAAAGAAAACAACTTCGGACTGCGTCAATGGAGTATCTTTTTGATGAAGGCTTAAACCGGCCCGTGTAAAAAGGAGCGTCCTTCGGATGAGGTATTAAACTGGCCTCTTGACATTCTGTGGTCATTAATTCCCCAACTTAATTATGAATTTGACCTCATTTATTGACATGGTAGCACATTCTGATGGCCATATTGAGTATGAGCCCAAAAGACCTAGTATAACGACAAGGAGCGACTTTTTGAATAAGCCATAAACTGGCCCCTGTAAAAAGGAGCGTCTTTTGTATGAGGCATTAAAATGGCATCCTGACCTTCTGTAGTCATTAATTCCCCAACTTAATTATGAATTTGACCTCATTTATTGACGTGGTAGCGCATTCTGATGGCCATATTGAGCCTGTCAGGATGCGCTACCCCTCTATTAGAGTAGATTTCTTAAGGTGAAAAAACAAAGTTCAGCTGTTCCATGCATTAGCTGGAATCTGGTTCTTTACTCAAGTTAAGCAGGCCTGAGCCTGGTCAGTACACAGATGGGAGACCTTTTGTGAAAAACTGGTTTGCTACTGGAGGTAGTTTTAGACCAGCCAGCAGGGGTTGATCATTTCCTTACATGTGCTGTATGGGTCCAAAAGTCCTAGTATAAAGAAAACAACTTCAGACTGCGAAAATGGAGCGTCTTTTTGATGAAGGCTTAAACCGGCCCCTGTAAACATGAGCGTCCTTTGGATGAGGTATTAAACTGGCCTCCTGACCTTTTGTGGTCATTAATTCCCCACCTTAATTATGAATATCACCTCACTGATTGAGGTGGTAGTGCATTCTAATGGCCGTATTGAGCCTGTCAGGATGCGCTACCCCTCTATTAGAGCAGATTTATTAAAACACAAAACCAAGTTCAGCTGTTCAATGCAGTAGCTGGAGTCTGGTTCCTTACTGAAGCTAAGCAGGCCTGAGCCTGGTCAATACAGATGGGAGACAATTTGTGAAGCAATCTAGTTTGCTGTTGGAGGTAGTTTTAGTCCAGCCAGCAGGGGGTGATCATTCCCTGACATGTGCTGTATGAGCCCAAAAGTCCTAGTATAACAACAAGGAGCGACTTTTTGAATAAGCCATAAACTGGCCCCTGTAAAAAGGAGCGTCTTTTGTATGAGGCATTAAAATGGCATCCTGACCTTCTGTAGTCATTAATTCCCCAACTTAATTATGAATTTCACCTCTTTTATTGAGGTGGTAGCGCATTCTGATGGCCATATTGAGCCTGTCAGGATGCTCTACCTCTCTATTAGAGCAGATTTATTAAGACACAGGAACAAAGTTTAACTGTTCAATGCAGTAGCTGGAGTCTTGTTCTTTATTAAAACTAAGCAGGCCTGAGCCTGGCCGGTACACAAATGGGAGACCCTTTGTGAAAAACTAGTTTGTTGCTGGAAGTAGTTTTAGTCCAGCCAGCAAGGGGTGATCATTCCCCGACATGTGCTGTATCGGTCCAAAATTCCTAGTATAAAGAAAACAACTTTGGACTGCGAAAATGGAGCATCTTTTTGATGAAGGCTTAAACTGGCCCCTGTAAAAAGGAGCATCCTTCGGATGAGGTATTAAGACACAAAAACCAAATTCAGCTGTTCCATGCAGTAGCTGGTGTCTGGTTCCTCACTGAATCTAAGCAGGCCTGAGCCTGGTTAGTACACTGATGGGAGACCCTTTGTGAAAAACTAGTTTGCTGCTGGAGGTAGTTTTAGTCCAGCCAGCTGGGGGTGCTCATTCCCTGATATGTACTGTATGGGTCTAAAAATCCTACTATATAGAATGGAACTTAAGAATGCAAAAAGGGCCGACTTTTTGATGAAGGCTTAAACTGACCACTGTAAAAAGGAGCGTGCGTCGGATGAGCCATTAAATTGGCCTCCTGACCTTCTGTTGTCATTAATTCCTCACCTTCATTATGAATTTGACCTCATTTATTGAGATGGTAGCGCATTCTGATGGCCGTATTGAGCCTGTCAGGATGCGTTACCCCTCTAGTAGAGCAGATTTATTAAGGCACAAAACAGTGATTTATTTCATTTTGTTATATTCCTTTAAATTTATAAAAAAGAGAAAAACAAGTTTTCTTTTTGAGTGGAAAGAATGTTTTTGTATGATTTTGATTTATTTGAGTCATTGTATTCAGTTACAATATGTATGTGGAAAAAAGAGGTACTGGCCCTTTAATCCTGCTCTCCCAAGAACATGCTCCCCTGCAGAGGGAGAATTCAATCCTCCATTTTGTGAAAGGATGACAGAGTAGAGCTGACGCAGATTAGTGTGTCTAAAGGTGGCCATTTGTAATGAAATATTCATAAAATCATCATTTGACAGGGATTTGGTGAGTGTTTAAGTCTTTTGGTATGTTTTTGTTGAACACTAATCTGATAATGATTGGTAAACAAGTGTCTACACAATTTTAGGATAAAATCCCTTTAATGTATGTGTTTTGAGTAACTTTATTTATCTTTTAATATGGGTTTTGTCTTAATCTATTTCTGTGTAAACATTATATTTGAGTTATATTGTTAATTGTTTTATGAGAGTGTTATATTTGAGTTTGATTGAGTTAATTCTTTTAATGGGGAAGTAAATTCAGCAGATAGCTGCGTTCTAATTGCTACTTCTCATGGAGATATGCAAACTAAATATGGAAATATTCCTGTTATTGTTTGGCCTAAAATACAGGTCAGGTTTTTTGTTCTGGTGCAACTGAGAGTTCTGGAAATCAGTTGATGGTGAGCCCCCCAAGGTGCTGGACACTCAGAATCAGAATTAGCTTTATTCACCAGGTGTGCGCAAACACACAAGCAATTTGTTGTATGTGTTTTTTTTTTGTTTTTTTTTTAAGGTGGTACATACATGCATACATGCATACATATCTGACATGAGAACAGAAAAAAACATTTAAATAAAGACTTAAAATAAATAATGTGTATGAATCTGAAACAAAAGATTTATGTACAGATTTGTGCATTATTTACTCTACAAGTGCATCTCAAAAAATTAGAATATCATGAAAACGTTCATTTTTTTTTATTGTAACATTTTAAAAACTGAAACTTTCATATATTATAGATTCATTACATGTAAAGTAAAATAGTTCTAGAGTTTACAGCTCATGAAAGTCAAAAATCCAGTATCTCAAAATATTATAATATTTCCTAAGATAAAAAAACGGATTTGCTTGGTCGGCAGCACATATTACAGCAAATGACTTGCTCCTAGCACAAATTACAGTATCAGTGATGTGTGAAAGTGATCAGCCTGTGGCACTGCTGAGACACTGTTGAGCCTTCAGATTGTCTGTATATTGTTGGATCAACTGTTTCCCATCTTTCTCTTGAGAATATCCCATAAATTCTCAATGGGGTCCAGGTCAGGCATGTTGGCTGGACAGTAAAGCACAGTATTATCATGGTCAGCAAACCACTTGGAAGTGTTTTTTGCACTGTGGGCAGTCCTGCTGGAAAAGGAAATCAGCATCTCCATAAAGCTTGTCAGCAGATGGAAGCATAAAGTGCTCCAAAATCTCCTGGTAGATGGCTGCATTGACTTTGCACTTGATAAAACACAATGGACCAACACCAGCAGACATCATGGCACCCCAAACCATTACTGACTTCAGAAATTTCACACTGGACTTCAAGCATCTTGTATTCTGTATCTCTACAGTCTTCCTCCAGATTCTGGGACCATGATTTCAACATGAAATGCTGAAATGTACTTTTATCTGAAAAGAGGACTTTGGAGCACTGAGCAATAGTCCAGTTCTTTTTCTCCTTAACCCAGGTAAGATGCTTGTGACATTGTTTCTGTTTCAGACATGGCTTGGTAGCCCTTTTCATGAAGATGTCTGAGCATAGTGACTCTTGATGCACTAATTTCAGCTTTATTCTACTCGTTGTGAAGCTCTCCCAAGTGTCTGAATCGGCTTTACTTGACAGTATTCTCAAGTTTGCAGTCATCCCTGTTGCTTGTGCCCCTCTGCCTACCCAATTTCTTCCTTCCAGTCAACTTTGCATTCAATATGCTTTGATACAGCACTCTGTAAACAGCCACCCCATTCAGTAATGACCTTCTGTGACTTACTCTCTTTGTGGAGGGTGTCAATAATTGTCTTCTGGACCATTGGCAAATCAGGAGTCTTCCCCATTAGTGTAGTTTCAAAGAGATACCCAAAATTTATACTGAAGGGATGATCATTTAATGAGACTCAAATGTAAATATTCTAGTATTTTGAGATACTAGATTTTTGACTTTCATGAGCTGTAAGCTCTAGTCATCAAAATTATTTTTTTTTTTTTTTCGAATTCTACTTCTTCGACTTTTTCTTTGAATTCTTCTATGACTTCTGCCTCTTCGACTTTTTCTTCGAGTTTTTCTATGGCTTCTGCCTCTTCGACTTATTCTTTGAATTTTTCAATGACTTCTGCCTCTTCGACTTTTTCTGTGACTTCTGCCTCTAACTTTTTCTTCGACGTCTACTTCTTCTACGTTTGTTCTTCAAATTTTTCTGTGGCTTCTACCTCTTCGACTTTTTCTTCGACTTTTTCTATGACTTCTGCTTCTAACTTTTT